>JAHWFP010228632.1:22325-60093 GCA_023313725.1 Lithobius niger
GAGGGGAATTGCTTAGACTGCTGAATTAGACTTCCGTTCGGCCTATTCTTTTTTTTTTTCTTTTCGCTTTTTGTTATGCTTTGACTGTAATTTACTACGCAATAGAAATAGCAACATGTTTTTTAAATATTCAAAACTATTAATTTTATATGATCTTCCGCCATATAAATAAGTTGTATTTATGCAAATCGTTGTGTGCATGAAATTATACGATTGTAAATTGCCAGCTAAAGTCATAAAGCTTTGTATGCTGTAGGTTAAGTGGACAAATCGAATTTTTACTGTATTCCTTCGCTCGCCGATCGTCACTTCTGCCACGGTATGCGTTGATCACGTGATCCTTCAATGTCACACAGGCTGCCAGCCTCTCAACATATTTTCTCGATGCTCATTTGGTATTGGCCAATCAGGCAGATTGTAATAGGCCGTTTTTGGCTGTGTCAAGCGAACTTTCCAAAGCATCTGAAGATCGCGTTCCTCATTGGCCAGTTGCCACCACGTGACAGATTTTACGCTCTCTCATTGGCTAATGCGCTATTTCAACATGGCCGCCACTGCTCAATTCGGATTTCACGTGAGTGCTCCTGTTTGTAGTCGTTGAAAACCACAAGAACGATCATGTTTCACAACATTAAAAAATTAAAACAGCAGCTACGATGAAAAACTAAAACGGAAAGGAGCCTATAAATCTTCACACTATCGCTTAGCAGGTGGGAACAACGATTTTTAGCCTAACTAACCCCGACTTTCGGACGCGTTTTGTCAACACGGAGATTTTCAATTTATTTTTAGTTCATTACCGCCCGTAATTTAAAAGAAAAATGGTTCTCCGAAACTATTTCAGCCATTTTATCTGATTTTTTTCTGTGCACTTTAATGAATATCTGTTGCGTTCTTGTAGTAAGTTTGAAATAATTGTGTGCAATAGTTTTCTCAAGAATAAATATTTCGTTAGTGCCTCACTCCAGTCTCCATGGGTGACGACAATTTTTTCGCAGTGTCTCTAGTCCCGGTTGGGACGTACTGTTTCAAGCCTATTGGGACGCGTTGCCGGGACCCGAGTTCTGCGTGTGTGTATCCCGGCAAACAAGAAAACGTAGTTTTTAGGCAAACTTATGTTAGTTTTAGTTAGGTTTGGTTACCCTGGTTAGGTTCACTTTAACAAGCCGAAGGCCAACTCACTCCTGTGACTCCACCAAGGTGACGAAGATTACAAAACGTTGTTTATAGGCTCGAATTGCAATTTAACTAGGCCTACGCTAATCTTTAATGAACTACGTTAATCTTTATATGAGCTTTGTACGAATAATTGAGCTTGGGTAGCGAAATTGCTAAATTTTCGATGTGTAATTTGTTGGAGCCCTTGAGCTGTTTAGTGTATATAAAGCCTAATAAGGCCTTTATTGTGTACGTAAGGGCACAAATAACCAGTGAATTGCTGCGCTCTTTTCTTTTCATCCTTCCTTCCATTTTCACAAAGCAAATTTACGTATCATTGATCTGGTTCTGTTTTTTTTTTTTTATTGTACCTACAAATGTAATTGTTGGTTTTTTTCTCAGTTCTATCCAAAGACTGGTCCTTTAGAAGGCGGCACCAAGGTGACAATTCGAGGCATAAATTTAGGCAAGACCTTTGAGGACATTAAAAACGGAGTAACTGTCGCTGGCCATCAGTGCATTCCCATCAGCAGTGAATACATTCGCACATCGCAGTACGTATTACTCTTTATATCCGTACGGTAATACTGTGTTGAAAATTCATTTTATGAACTTTGCATTTATTTTTATTTTGTCTTCCTTTTCAGAATTGTTTGCGAAATCAAGACGCCAGATCTGCCTCCTGCTAATCTTCATAAAGGTCCTGTAATTGTCAAAGTGCAAGATTCATTTCGTGGAGAATCCGATACAGCTTTTGTTTACGTGGTAAGTACACTGTAGAATGAGGTAGAGATTATTGTTCCCTGTGATTCCCATTTCTTCAGTGGCCTTAATAAACAAACAAAAACAAAACAAAGCAAACAAAAATGGCCCTTTTCATCTAAATGAAAAGGAGAGAGGAAAACAAGCCAGACAGAGAAACTCACGCGCTAGGAATAATTTAGTATTTTACATATTTACATTTTGTCCAAGTTCCATGACCCGGATTCGAACTGACAACCCAATCCGTCCCCATATCACAGACATAAAGCCTGTATCAATATGCCCACTCCTCCAATGGCAATACTATGTAATTTGTATTGTACGATTTTTTGCTGCATGGCTTTTTTCCTCTTGCCTTTGTATAATTTGTAGCAGTTTATGTATATTTTAACTAATGGAAGATAAACAAAGAAGAAAATAGCTGATTTTTGCTATTGGTTTGCTTCATATTTTTTGTTTAGAAGGTATTGTTCGCAACATTCGTTTCAATTAGAACTTATTGTTCGAAGTAAAACAAACATTTTTTTTTTATTAAATGTAATGGCTGATTTTATAAAAGTTCTGGTTAGTAAAGTACCATGATACGATTAAAATACCATGTATACAGTAAATTCATTTCTTGGTATCATTAGCCGATGAAATATGTGCTGTTTTTAGCAAAATCAACCATAGCATACTCTGAATATTTAATCAATCCAAGACTCATCCTTGAAGTACTTTGTTCTTTAATTATGTAGGCTGTTCAGTTAAAAAGGTTTTACAAAGAAAACAACCTAGATGTGCCTTTAAATTCTTTTATTGTTTCTTTTTTCTGCGCAGAGCCCGGTAATCCACTCCATCCGGCCACAGAAGGGTCCCAAGTCCGGTGGGACAAGGCTAAACATCACCGGTGATCATATGAACGCTGGCAGCACCATAGAAGCTTTCATTGATAATCTGCCGTGCAAAATTAACAGGTAACAAAAATTGAAAATTCAACAACAAACAAAGTGAACAAACACTCGTTTAAATGAGAATTTTGTATTGCTGGACGTGCGAGTGCTTTTGTGTTTATTTACGAATCACTGTTAAACGCACCGACAACATAATAGTCATAAGTATTGTCTGGAAAGGTGCATGATTTTGCATTTTTTTTTTTCATAGAACTTCCAAATACTGGGCTGAATGTACAACTACACCAGCTGATCGACTGCATGTCGGGGAACTGCGCATGAAGTTTGATCACGGTGAAAGGACGTTGAAAGACAGCAAATTTCACTACGTAGCCGATCCTGAAATCATCTCTGTTGAATCAGGCCCACCTGGTCAAAAAGAAATTGCAAGAGGAATTCCAAGGTAAACATGTTTTTTTTTAAGTGAAGCATGTGCAAAGCAAGCAGCAGGGCTTTTCACCCTGGAATGCTGTCAGTTTGTCCATCTGTGCCCACCATAACTTTTGAACCTGTTATGAAAACTTTGTAAATCTATTTTTCCTAAGTTAGTAAGTCAAGGAGGTTGGTAAAACGGGCCAGGAAATATTGACCCAAGGTGACCAAATTCGTTCTTGTTTGTCGTTTTATGCATTGTTACTAGGCAACAATTCAACTCAAAAGACTCCACCGTCTATACACAAAGCGTAAAAGAAAAGAGCAACAAAACCTGTTAACCTTGTAATCAGCAATTGCGTGGGAAAAAATACTATGTAGAGGAGTGATACGGCTTACTATAAATTATTGCCGTGTATGATGCCTTAAATCTTGGTAGTGGCAGAAAATTTGTTTTGAAGTATAAAGAACAAACCAGTAAAGATCATTTTTAACATTCTGCTTTGATAAGTAATTTTAAAAGTATTTTGCTGTATGTAGGTTCCTCTTTTTGTCATTTCTCCACACATTCCGTGACTTGATGTGTTGCAGGCTTCTAAACATGGGTCCTTTTTTGTGTTTCAGTGGCGGTATCATAATCGGCGTACGCGGTGCTCATTTTGATGCCATTCAAGATCCAAAGATCTATGTCAACTACCTAGGGCATGAATACGAGAGTGTAAGTAGTGTATATGACGTAATTTTACACCTGCCGTACATAATTAAGATAAAATCAAAATACAAGTGTTCTTCATGTTAAATATTATCATATTAAACATGTGTGGTTTGTTCTTGTAGCCTTGTACAGTTGAAACTGCAACTTCCATGCGCTGCAGATCGCCCACTATTGTTGTTGAAGGACCCATAGATGCTGATAACCCAAAACGCCTGGAACTAGGATTTGTTATGGACAACGTAACGAAATATCGTAACTACACCATCTTTCTGTACCCTAACCCCAAATATGTTGAATTTGAGGAGAAGAATCAAGTGAAATATTACAAGAGTGACTACCTCACTATAAATGTAAGTTATTATTTGTCACAACAATACTAACTTTTAAAACTATTATTCTGCAAACTGAAAACAAATGCACACTCGTAGCTGAAAAACACTTTGGGAAAAACACTGAGTGCAAGAATACACTTAAAATGCTTGGTGACTGTGGATTGAGTCCAAGCTCATTTTAACCAGCCCAACCTCTTGCCAATGTGGTGTCTGTATTATAAATCTTACAGGTATTGGAGAACTTTGCTAGGAAAACCAACGAATTGGTTTGTTTACTTTGGTGAAACCTCTTGACAACAATTCTCACAGTTTGAACGCCGCACAAAAGTTCAAATTTCACACTAAAACCTCCTAAGAATTTTCGGCGATTGCCTTCGTGAGGCAATCCAGAGACTCATACTTACGAAACTCCAGTTTGTGCACATTCCAACAAAGTCTCAAATTCAAATTTGCTTCCTCTCGTCCACGGTGGGCCTTAAGTCAGCACATTGGATCTTGGTTAGTGCTGCTCACATCCAGTACTGGTTCTTCTACAATGCTTTTTCTTTCAGGAGATGAAAAGCAAGAAACTTCCTCCAGCTTGCTTCTAGTGTTTCGTGGTACCACCTGTTTTGCAAGAAAAACTAGAAGCAAGCTGGAGAAAGTTTCTCAATTTTCCTTCTCCTAAAGGAGAAAGCATTGTAGAAGAACCTGCACGGGATGCGAGCAGCGCTAACCAAGACCCAACGATCTGACTTAAGGCCCGATGTGGAAGAGAGGAAGCAAATTTGAATTAGAGAATTTGTTGGAAAGTGAACAAACTGGTGTTTCGTGAGTGCGAGTCTCTGGACTGCCTGAGGAAGACAATTAGTAGTAATTGCCAAAAATTCGTAGGAGTTTTTAGTGTGAAAGTTGGACTTTTAATGCTGCGTTAAAACTGAGAGAACATTGGTTCTCGGACCAGCGTCATTCTTTTTAAACAATGTAAAAAAAAGTAATCACGTACAATTGTTACTCGTGAAAAAATTTTCAAAATTGCTGTTCTTTTTTTGGGGGACGATTGTTTTGCATACGTGGGCTGCCAGCGGTTGTCATATCACTCATTGTGGATACTGAGAAATCTGTTAAACCCATGTATTTCGTCGGCGTAGACAGGTAGTTATGGGCGTAAAAAAAGGGGGTTGGAAAGAATCACCTGCAAAACTCAATTGCAGATGTGGAGCAACATGAAAACTTAGAGACGAACTTGTAACATTATATACTTTAACCCTCTGGGTCCTAAGGTTCTATTTTCTTAACTCAAACGTATGTAATGTAAAGCCGATATATCGGCTTCTAGGGCCCAGAGGGTTAAAATTTCGTTTTATTTTATTGAATTCATCTTTTGTGTCAAGTATTAATAGTGTAATTCATTTTGTGTGTAGGGTGAAAATCTGGATCGTGCCTGCAAGGAACAAGACGTTGTTGTCGAAATTGGGACCAGTTACTGCAATGTAACGTCTCTGTCACGGTCCCAGCTCACTTGCCGTCCCCCAACAACTCAACCACCAGCCAGGGGTTTTGATGGTTATCCAGATACTGGCAACATTCCTGAAGTTGTGGTAAGACGGAGATTTTTTTTTGCAGAAATTGAAACTCCATTTTTTGGTGCAACACCAAAGTGGGGGAAACGCATATTTGATTACTGGTATTATGTCCGCTCTGCATAAACTCATTGAAAACACAAAATTCATTATTTGAAGAAATGATAATTGATAAAATGACTAAACCTATAAATTGAAGACATGTAAGCATTAAAATGCTGGTCACTTCAGAAAGGGAAATTGAATGAACTGAGTCTGAACAAGAATTTATAGATTAAGATTACTTACTTGTACCAGAAGCCTATGAATGCGTACACGTTCATAGGACATTGGATTGTCCATGTTCTGTCACTTCATTCATCCCTAGTCACAAGGTCGCGAAACTGTGGGCTACCTATCCTGGTTTCATTTCAATTGATGCAATTCTTTCTTATTCATTTCTTATTTTTTGAGTCAGGAAATGCGACATGTGATTTGTACTCCAGTCGGCCTTAACTTGAAGAAGTCACCTCCTTCAAGATCGTTCAGCTGCGATTGAAAAGTCGACAAGCGATGATAACAACCCGTGTAACAACCAGGGCCGGATTTATAAGTAGGCCCGAGAGGCCCGGGCCTATAGCGGCACTTTTTCGGGGGCGGCATGACGGCTTAAACATAATTCTACATGAGAAAAGTTCCTGCGAGTTTTGAGGGCGCTTCGCCTTTCATGAAAATGTATTAATTAAATGCTGGCGCCATTCATTGTTAGAATTAAGCTAACCTTAGATCAGACTAAAAACTTTATGAAATATAGCATCCTGTCAAGGATGACGTTACAAATAAATTGTTGTTATAATCTGCAATACACATCAATGATGCTTTCCACAACTGTAATGGTACAGTAGCATGCAGACCGATTTTGCGGTTGACAACGGCTCATTTTTTTTTCAAATATCTGCGAGTTGTTAAGGTTATACCAATTCAACATTTTTTCTCCATCAACTCAATGTTGTATCAGTACTGACTGAGCGCAGGATCGGTGCTATACAGTACGTGAATAGGAAGTACTAACTTTTTCTTTAAACCGTAGTTATGTTATTTAAGAACTTTTCATTGCGTGGCCACTTTGTGTTGGGTTGGTTGTCGTGTCTTGATCGTCGTCGTAGTCAAGAGTGAGTGAAACTACGTGGCGCTCAGTACAAAAAAAAACCCAGGTTGAAACAAGTGAAGAAAGGGACAAGGCCGTATTAAGAAAATCCCAAACATTTCTTAATACAAGTTCAAAGGGCAACGGAAATAGGTTACTTTTAATTACTTTGCTCAAGTATACTTTATTTTTGCCATACCAGACTTTTATTGATCGCAATCGAATATACAAATTAAGAAAGGTGCTGGTTGGGGTGGGGGTTTAATTAAACATTCTGTAAGAGTCTGGGGGAGGGGAGAAGAGCGGTATTATGGTTAGGCCTACAGGTGGCAAGAGCTTAAATCTGGCCCTGGTAACAACCATGTGAGGAAGTCGTTTGCTACATTGAAAGTTACATTAAACGTTCATATTGAACGTTTCTTCTCCGAAAATTCAATAGGATGTCTGAACTATATTTTCCTTTATTGGTGGAAAAAGTGTTCATTTTTTTTTTACCATTATCTACGCTAAGATGCCACGTGCTTGGATTAATCGCAGCACGAGTGACATTTTTAGCAACTATTCTTTAGTTTAAAACGTATACGTGGCATATCCCTGAAAATGGCTACGACCAGTCGGTCAACAATCGGCCACATAGGGTCGCGACCCGGAACGAGACACGCAACATGTGATGATATTATCATGAACAATCCATCGAGCCCTACGAGTCCCCCTTTACGTCGCTCCTGCTTGTACTGTACCTGCATATCAACTAAAATCATTGGTCTTTAAATGTATCATAAGACAGAAATTATACCAAAAGTTGAATGAAGATAGAGTTATTGTCTCGATTTTCTTATCCTTGTGGCAGGGACTGCAACAATAGGTTGTCAGCACCATATGATTTAAGATTTTTTTATATTATCAAATTAGGGCGAGTTTGTAAAATGACTGCTCTAAAATGACTTTCACCGATTGGAAGTCTGCAGAATCTAGCGCTATCTAGTACTATTTAACACTTTCTTGCATCAAGCGAAAAAATGCACAACACCGTTTCCTTTAACGAAACAGACAAGCCACAAGCCACCTTAATTATTGAGAGAAAATGTGGTACGTCATTGTGCACCTGGGAGCAAGCTGTAAAAGTTTTCAATGTTACTGCCTCTAGAGGGTGCCACGGTATTTTCATACGATTTTCAATCGGTGATAGTGCCACTTTAAAGGAAAACTAAACCCTTCCATCTTGAAGTTCCCTTTTGTTAGTTAAGTACAAAATAAAGTTGCACGAAGTTTCCAACATTCGTATTAATTACGCAATAGTTAATGTAGGATCTAAGTATGATGTTTCCACGGCGCGAGAGAGCGAACACGATTTCCTTGCATGGTACTGACGTCACACTTCATCACCCTACGTCAAATGGACTTTGGAGGAATGACGTCATCGTAGCATACTAGCGAGTGCGTGCCGTGTTGTGCTTCAAACATGGCAGATGCGAGACTGGTCCACTCTGACCATAGCAGCACGAACCAAAACTCAATCTCTGCGTGATTTATTAAATTAAAGTATTCAAGAACGTACACTACCTTGTCTATTATCCATACAAAGACTAGGGAAAGTCGTTCAGCAAGGCGGTAATCCACCCAACACGAAATGTTGAGCAGTTAAACGATTGAACCATGCCCACTTGTTGCTCGTTGGGAGGGAGAAGCAATTAGGAGGCATGTGCTTCCTTTGAAAAGAATCTGTGCTGCTGTGCTGAGGAATGTGAGAGTCGAGGAGCCCATGGAGGAGCTGAGCATGATCTTGCCTGAGCTTGTTGGGTGCATGCGCCAAAGGGTGATGAAGTGTGACGTCACGCAAACGAGACTTGGCTGTGTTGACTGCACGAACGAAGAATTTGTCTGCTAGAATGACGATTTAGACACATTACTACGTCATAACTCTAAAGCTTGAGGGATTTTCATACCTCTCACATGCTTTTTAACGATACTGAAATTTAAGATGGGAGGGTTTAGCTTTACTTTAATATAGTTTAGTGCGTTCTGTTACAGTTATTATGCTATGTCACCTAGCCCAGCCGTCAATACTATCAGCACTGCAAATTTTACGCTTGTTCAGGTTTAATTGTTTTATATGTTCTTCCAGGTGATTGTTGGTGGAAAATTAAGGTACAAAATTGGCTACTTGAGTTACGAGTTGCCATTGCAGCAAGACCGTGGCCTTCCACGCTCCGTCATCATCGGTGTAATAGTTGGTGGTGGAATATTGCTTATCATCGTCATTGCTATCCTCATTGCTTATCGTCGCAAATCGACAGAGAGCAATCGTGTCCTCAAGAACATGCAAGAGCAAATGGATGTGCTGGAGCTACGTGTCGCAGCTGAATGCAAAGAAGGTTAGTAAATGACACACTTTACAAGTCTTAATTTTTATTTAGATGTAAGAACCCATAAAAGTCAAGTCTCATCTAGCTTTGCTATTGACCCAGCAAAGAGGAAATCCTTTTACATTTATTACTTGTAAAAGTCATTTTACTTTTCACACATCCATTACACATCAAAAAAGTGACAAATATTGATGTCTCGCGTCAAAAAATAATTTTTCAAAGCTTGTGGTTTGATTTGAACATTGTCGCCTTTTAATTCTACCCAGGGACGACACTAAGGGGGGGGGGGGTGAGGGGGGCACTCGCCCCACCACATTTTTGGCTGCCCCACACCTCATCAGATCAAAATAAAAAGTATAACCGAAGAAAATTCTGGTTATTTATTTAGAAAACTACATTAGTTTCTTTCAAAGCGACAAGAAGGACTTGAGGCTATATCATTAGAGCCCAGTTGTTACTGTGAGAGTTGAAAGATCTTTTTTACAGCTGGATTTAAAAATGTTGCCCAAAAATAGGGTATGGTGCAGTTAAGAACATTCGGTGTGAGAAAGAATTACAAGAGTGTTATTTTGAATTTTTTTTTGGGGGGGGGGACTGCTAAAGTTGAATTTTCCAGTTTGCCCCCCCCTCCTCCCCGGCTAAAATTGCTGCCCCACTGCCACCTCCCCAATAAAGTGATTCTAGCGTCGTCCCTGATTCTACCATATGGAAAACAATTAATTATATCGAGTTAAACTACTCAGGAATCACATGATTTGGCAGAGCATGTGCCGAGAAACTTTACAGGCGACTGCGAGGTAGTAAAGATTTTCTGTGCATGCTCTCTTTGTCCAGCAGAATGTCAAATCACATGATTTCCATACTTTGACTCGTGTGTTTTTATTTGTTGCTATGTAGTGTTGCTGCAGTGTTATAAGCAAATCAGAAATTTGGCTGTGCTACTGTATTCTTAAATATAACTCAACGGAATTTCTTTTAATCTCTATGAGCTCAGCCATTTACCAAATCGCCGTTGCTATTTATTTAAAGTTGTTAGATTGCGACAAATACATCTATCTATGAACAACTGTACTTATTTTTTTTATTGTTTTGTTTTCCATAGCTTTTGCAGAACTACAAACAGAAATGACAGATCTCACCAGTGATCTGACATCTGGAGGCATTCCAATCTTGGACTATCGCATTTACGCCATGAAAATTCTTTTTCCAAATATCGATGATCATCCTGTATTAAGGGATCTGGACGTGAGTATTTGTTGAAAATCACAAGCGTATGCTTTGCAGTTTCTACTGAAGCGTTTATGATGGGAAAAAGAATTTTGTTTATTTATTAGTAAGGGTGGGCCGATCAGCTTTTTTCCAGCCGAGCCGATCATTAAACAAAACTGGCCAATATCAAATCCCGATTCCGGTTACCGACAAAAAATTCCTATAACCGGTTCCAGTTCCCAATTAACCAAAAACTGTAATACTGAAGTATATCTTTATAAAAAAAATTACTTTTGAAATCATTGCATAAATAAAGCATAGGCCTAAAGGCACATTTTTTTTTAATATTGGTTTTAAAATACTGCATACACTAAAATCATTTAAAAACCAAAAAATACCCCAATAAAATTTAACATTTTTCCTTGTAACCTCTAAATAGGAAGAGACAACTGCTTGGAGATTCGACCGTTGGAAAGGTGGCAAAAAATCTTCTAAATGGTTTATTCAAACGTCAAATTCGGTCGATAAGAAGTGAAAATATCTTCGATTTGGATTATTACCGATCTATCTGGGTTTTACTACCGAAGCCAATTTCTACCGCTACTGCAAATATCGATAAAGATCATCAAGCCATGTATTACTCTGTAGGTTATTCTGTCTTTTTGCTGACAGTAATGTTAGCCCTGAAGAACCACTAGCATTTTACCACGGCCTTGGTCAGTGCTATAACAGTTGTTAAAAACGAAACAGGAGGAAAACATGTATTTGAAGTTGTTCAGTCTTTTTATGTTTTTTAATTTTATTTGTGGTCGGAAGTAAATCCCACATAAGCTGTAAGGTTTGGGAAGATAACTGAGGTTTGAGAAAATAATTGATTGCGACCAATAACCCATAACCGCCTGAAAGAACTTTCAGACCATATGGTACTTGGGTTGGTTCTCGGATTTGAACCGGCATTCTCTTGGTTTGGAGCCGACGACGCTGACCACTGGGCGGTGACTGCCCGCTTTGCTCGTGTTCCCCGGGGACCCCTCACAAAGCTCGCGCTGGGACTTAGTTTTTCGCTGTTATACGTTAAAGGCGTACGTTAGTATCTGGGCAATTATGGGCTAAACTGTACAGAAAAAGAAGTTTTTTGTTTTTTTAACTTCGCGCCAATGTTCTAGAAGAATATGCATCTCGATGAAACAACTGCAAAACAGAGTATTTATTTACTTTGCTGCCGCACCGGAACATTGGGGCAGCTTTTGTTTGCACAAGGAAATAAAAAGAGAGAGACAACAACAAACAATGTACAACACAAAAAAAAAGCAGTCAGCCATGGAGTACCGGGAATGGAAGAAACCTGGATGGAAGAAAACGCGGGATTCTTCCATCCAACTCAATCAAGTTCATTTATAATTTCAACTAATAAAATAGACCTACGTCATTCATGGTGCCGTGATTGCTAACCGCACTACAGTAGTGTTAAATATTACTCGGTAACATTTAAAAATTCTGATCCACCCTGCTGCACCTCGGGTTATGAAGGTTCTGAGGATGTACAAAACCGGTAAATATATTTCTGGGAAATTTTTTTCCCATTTGCAAATGTGGAGTTAAAAACTAATGAGAATGAAAAGCTAAGCCAACATCTTATAAATATATATATATATATATATATATATACAAAATGTGCTTTTTTGTGTATGGGGGGGGGGGTTGCTAGTCTTGATGTTCACCAGCAGCTGGGTGTGAATTCACTATTAAAATGTTTACAATGTTTTTTTTTCCCAGATCGATACCCATCGCCGTTTGCAAATGGAGAAAGGACTGAAACAGTTTGGCCAGTTGATAATGAACAAGACATTCCTTCTTCTATTTATTCGCACCCTTGAGTCCAATCGCTACTTCTCCATGCGAGATCGGTAAGCCCTATTTTGGGATTTAATGTGGTGAAAATTTAAGCCTTTTAGATTTCTATTTTCTTACATTTTTGGGTTGTATGTTTACAGGGTCAATGTAGCATCGCTTATTATGGTCACACTTCAAGGAAAGATGGAGTACTGCACGGAGTAAGTTACAAAATGGTGCTGGTTTTGTCTTGACAGTTATGATATTGTACATGAGATTGCTTATCCACTGCAGAGTTGGCTAATTAGAAATTCATGAACGGTGCTATAATTGGAAGTCCTACTGCCTCATAGCAATAGAGGAGTTCCGCTCTCTTCCACTAACCCAACTATGATCTCTCCCAGCTCTTTTTTGCTGTCTAGTCTTTGTATACAGATTTTTGGTTTTGGCGAAAAATCAGTAGTCGCATACTCGACGGGAAGGAAACCACAAACACAATTTCGGTGGCAATACATCAGAATATAATTATTGCCCTGCGGATTGCAGAGCTCACCCTTCTTTTTCTTGGCCGTTCTAAACTTACTGAAGTTTGTGTGAACTGCCTGTATAGTCAGTTTATACACAGCTCACTGTTCAAAACCATTTTACAGTGATGTAAAAGTCCTGCGACAGAATGAATTGTGGCGGTGATAGCCCTTTGTGGAAGTGGTTGGGAGATGTAGCTCAACCCCTAAATACGACAGACTCTACATGAAGTAAAAATAATAATGTCCGAGAATTCCAAATTCAGTTGGTACTCAGAACTAAACCAGGATGGGAAGCAAACATTGCCCGAGAGGAGACAAAAGCAGAATGTTTTGCCATTTTACTGCCTGGGTGTCTCGTAAAACCCCAAGATGGAAACAGCTGTAATTTGGTGCATGGAAGCAGAGTATGTTACTGATATGCGTACTGACAAGCTCGATTACTGGTTAGTTTTGTGTAATTATTCGCAGGTATGGGTGATTGTCCATAATGCGACTTTTTGCAAATTTTGTGGGAATATGTACACAATCGCAAATTAGCTTGCTTACGAGCACAGCCAGGAACTGGAGGCAGGAAACGAGATTGAGAAAATGTGTTTGTAAACTTTATTAGCTGTATAACGTTAACAATGAATGTCTTGTTTTAATTTTGTTAATTTATTTGCAGTATCTTAAAAACACTCTTGGCTGAACTTATCGAAAAATGCATCGAAGGAAAATCTCATCCGAAGTTGCTCATGAGGAGGTAAGTAGCCAGCCAGTTTCTATTTCACATGCAACACACATAAACTCATGATGGGTTTCAAGTAACAAAAGTTGTAATATAATTGTAAACATACCTGTTAGATCCTACAGCATAAACTTGGTTTACTATTTCCAGCCAGTAATATTGTTGTATAAAATGTAACACTCAGTATGCTGTTGACCTTGGAATAGGCGATTGTGAATACTGCTGGACAGTACATGTTAAAAGGACATTCCTCCCAGTGCTATTTTTCTCAAGTATGGCCCCAAAGGTCTATTTCCTTACCGTTAGTTAATCCCTTGGTAAAAATCCTTTTTAAAATGTGGTGTCTAGGAGATTTTCTGTTGAGATCCTTTGCGCGCTTACAATAACCATGATGTGTCATCTCCGTGTGTGCATGTACTAATTTTCTAATAATTGCTATGAGATCAAAAATTTAAAAGACTAATGTGGTAAAAATTAAAATTAATTATTCCAATAGATCGCCGAAGCAAAATTATAAGACACTAGCCTAGAAAATTATAAATTGTTATGTCAAAATACGAGAATCATTCCAGTTTGTGATGACACAATTAACGCGTTCATGCTGGTTCGTCTATTCGGCGCTATTCCAACGCGTTCTTTGCTGCGAAGAACGCAGCTACTATCTCAGTTGACCTTTGCGATGGTGTATGCGCGGATGGCGATCAGCGCGTGGCTGTTATAAGGCAGGCTGGGTGTCTCTTTAAGTTTATTGGAACGTGGCAGCATTTTCTTAGCGTAGTTTCTATAAACTGTAATTAGGGTGAAATCTCCTTCTGAGTCCATCTTGCATAAGGAACTTCTTGCCCCATTACAATTTCATATAGTTGGTTAATAAACAGAGAAACACAATTGTGGGAGTTTCAAATTCTCCATATGTGTATGGAATCAATATCAATGTCACAAAACTTACGCATTATGTTTATTCATTTTTAACTTATTTCGAATTCTATTTTTTAGAACGGAATCTGTAGCCGAAAAAATGCAGTCAGCCTGGTTCACCTTCCTTCTGTATAAATTCCTAAAGGAGTGTGCTGGTGAGCCACTCTTCATGCTATATCGAGCAATCAAACAGCAAGTAGATAAGGGTCCAGTTGACGCCATTACATCGGAAGCGAGATACTCCCTCAGCGAAGAGAAGCTAATTAGACAATCCATTGAGTACAAGTGTATGGTAAGTACTCCCTTTTTTTTTTGTCTAAAATAAATTATCCCAAAATATTACGGCAACAATCGGTTAGTACTGCCTGGCATACCACCTGCCTATACTTTAGCTTCATGAAGAATATTTGTCCATTCTTCAAGCAGCTTAACGTTGTTGTCGAGCTATTTTACATTTATTTCAGCTGTTTTGAATGCCACTTGTATGGCATTGATCTACACAATTTGTCAGTAATTGGCAATGCGTGAAGTATCCGTACAAGTACAAGTTCGAGCAAACTATTATTGCTGATTTGTATTTGGAGATCCTTGTTTTTACTCAATCATTAAATAACGTTTTACTCATTCCTTAGTTTTTGTAAATTGTTGAATCTGTAAAACAGTGTTGCAGAGGAACACAGATCAGCCAAGTTCCCCCTTCCCTTGAAAAAGTCCAAAAAAATCACATTGAGTGAACAAGAAATTTGCTACAACTAAATTTTTGTAATGAGTTTATTCAAAGTTGCTGAAAAAGGATTAGCTCGTAAACTTCTTCCACAAGCGGTCCTCATGTCACTTTTGACACTCTTTAGTCCCCCAAACTTAAGTTCTCATCCAAATTAAAGTTCTCATCCCTTGGCCCCTCTCAAAAAAATTGCTAAGTGCGCCACTGAAGTGCCTTTATTTCAGGCTAGAAAACAGAAACCAGGTTAAATTAAGGCGCATGTTTCCGCAATAGCTTTTAAATTAATGGATTTAGGATTTTCTAATATTTCTGTAATTCCTAATTTTGCTCCACAGCCGTAAATTACCTTTATTATTTTGCTGGATGTTTACTAATTTGTTTGTATTTTCAGACTGTATATGTGTCAATATCACCGCAGACGAGCTACGTGTCTGGCCTGGATCCACATAGTGACAGCATGGATCTGCCCGTCAAAGTTCTTGACTGCGACACAATCTCTCAAGTGAAGGAGAAAGCCCTTGATTCCATTTACAAGGCCACCTCCTTCTCACAGCGGCCGTCCAAGGACGACCTCGATCTTGGTAAGTTCATTTTATTCTGCATACAGTAAATACTCGATTCTAAGATGACATTTTTCTTTTACAATGTTGCCTAAAATACCTATTGCTTCTTATAATCAAGTTGTAACTTAAGGTTAATGATCTTCCCACTATTGGAACAAACTTCTCACTATTGGAACGATCTTCCAACAACAGGAATGCAGTTAATCTTTTTACTTGATTTGTAATTCTTAATGTTGATGCATAAAGCAAGCCCAGCAGCCTTATCTGCCTCGTTGTGCTGCTGCTGTAATTTTATTTCTGCCAGCTTATTGTCTTTCTATGCAAAATTTTCACGCAAAGTGGACAGCTATTTAGACTAGAATCCAAGTAGTGTTCTACCGCTCCATTGGCACCGATGGTTTGCTGAATTTCACCCATCGCCATCAGCCTATGGATTTGTGTATTTGCCGATGGTTTGGACGATAGATTTTACTCTAAATAAAGCATTTGCTCGAAGTAACGGTATTAGAACGGCCAAATGTGTTTGATATTAGCTTCATCCCGTTGTGGATAATTCCGTTTTTTGTGTTAATGCTGAATATTACGCACTAAGTTTTTAACGTTCAAAGCCAATCGGGAACAGATAACTACATCACCGTTACGATGTTCGCTGTTCACCACTAGCTGCACGGTGCCCCTCGCTCTTTTCTCTAGTGCGTAACAGAACCAGGAATACGCAGCTGATGACATAATAAGGCTGTTTTAAAATTTACATCAGCTCTAGTCAATGTACAGCATGCAGTCAGTTAGTTTTGTTTATTATTAAAGATAATCTGGATTAAAGCGGTTTTAAAGTGGTAGATTACTTTTCCTGGAAAAAGTCTACTTTATGGTCATCTCTTATTCGTTTCACTGCTACAGTTTTTATGGTTGAAACGAGCGTAAATTTCTTGCAAACTTATAAAAAACTGAAGGGAAAAGATTATTTCCAAAATAAAAATTATTCCAACATTCAACAAAATACGTTTCACGAAGTTCAACAAATGTCATTTGCTAATGAATAGAACTTAAGCTTTACCATTAAACATTTTCAATCAAGTCTTATTCACAGGAATATACTTTTTTTTTTACATTGGTTTAATCCTGCGGTTTTTTTTTTTTTTTCCTCCACTTTCTCTTTGCTTTCGTCCGGTTTTATATAGTGCCAAGTGTAACAACGGACAATAACAAAATGAAAGTGGATGACAGGAAAAAGACGAATCCAATGTAAAAAAATCAGTAGAAAATGTTTTTAAAAAACGTGTAAAACGTAAAAGTAAAAATGTAAAAAAAAAAGTAAAAGTAAAACTGTAAAAAAAAAGTGTAAAGAAAATATCTGAATTTTAAATACCCAAACTGTAAAGTTTAATGTTATGTAATTAATATCTCTAGCATCGGTAATTGGCTGATGGATTTTTCTTCCATCAGCATCGGCGCATTGGCAAAATCCAGCCATCGGTCGAACACTAAATCCAAATAATTTTCTTAAATCGACCTCCTCTTATTCAAAAGCACCTTCAAATCGAGCATTATGGTAGTTCCTTTGTTTTCTGTGGTATGTAAAGTTATGTTTTTGACCGACTGATTTTCAGTAGTACAAAACTGTTTTAATTAAAAAAAAAAAAAAAAAAATACAGTGAAAGCAGTCCCACTCGTATCTTTCAACCACTTTCTGGAATTGTAATATTGTTTATGTTTGAGTTTGTTTCTTAACTGGGAACAGAAATATAAACGGGTCAGTTGTCAATCTTTATTTAGCATACATCAAGGTTGCGTAGAAATAGTTCCATTTAGTGTTGCAGTTGGGCAGGCATGTCATACCAATCTAGTAGGCATCTTTTGCGTAGAAGCATGAGAAACCTATTTCTGTATCGGGGATAGTTGCTTTGCAGTACACTGTTAACTTTATAGGCTGTCCAAGAATCTAACACGGTCAGTTGTTTTTAGACTGTGCCTTCAAACAACAGGCTTTTCAGTCGAAGTGTAGGTTCTCTTGCCTCAGACGAGCTACTGCATGTCTACAGGTTTCGGTCTCCCTCAGATGGCGATTTATATCTTTGGCAGAATAGCGATACCATAATAAGCGATCCCAATTGCTCTGTCTCTTAAATACATGATTATCTTTGTTACAGAGTGGAGGACGGGGATGACAGGCCGTCTAATTCTCTCAGATGAGGACAACACAACTAAAACAGAAGGAGAGTGGAAGAAACTAAACACACTGGCTCACTTTAAGGTAACTTTTAAGGATAAACTCCTTTTAACACAGTTAGATTACTTTTAGTTAGTGTTTTAGTATCTATAAATCAATGCAAACAGCAGTAAAGGAAAATAATGGGGAACACAAAAGTGCCAGTTTTGTCGATTGTAGAACTGGAACAGACTACTGAGCAGCAGTGTTGGCAAAAAAATTAATTTTTATCATGAGTTTGGGAATTGAACTTAGGTCTTTAGTGTCCAGAAAGTTTGCGTTTTCTGATCTCTTATATCTACAGTGACGTTTCTGCACGGAGTTAAAGGCTACGCGGCGCTAAAATGTAAGCTAAAGATGGTCAGAGCTAGGATAGCTTGGAACTAAAAACTGCATCAAAGCTAAGGACTGCAGCTAAAAGCTGCTTGGAGCAAAGAGCTGAGTGATGCTAAAGTCTGCTTGGAGTTAAAACCATCTGGGAGCTAAAGACTGCATCGAAGACAAGGACTACACAGAACTAGAGATTGTATTGAGTTAAGCACTATAGAGAGCTAAAGCCTTCTCGGGGCTAAGACTAAGTGAAATTCAGATAGCCTGGAGTGGAAGACGTATCGGACTAAAGACTGGATGGAAGCTGAAGACTGCATCAAAACTAAGGACTTGCCTCAGTAAAGAATACATGGAAACTAAGGCATACATTTAACTAAAGACTGCGTGGACTGCATCGAAATTAATGACTGCATTCATCTAAAGATTGCATCGAAACTAAGGACTGCATTGAGCAAGAGACTGAACGAAACCAAGGACAGCATGGAATTAAAGACTGTGCATCGAATGTCAAACTTCTGTGCGCCTTTGTATTTTAGTTGTCCCTCAAACTGCTGGATTATCTTATGAGTTTCCTTGCAATTTTTTTTAATTCTTGTATTGATATGTTGGCTGGTGTGGTAATTAAAAGTGGTAACTGATTTTGTATTTTTCAATTTCAGGTTCAAGAAGGAGCTCAACTAACATTAGTTCCAAAACAGTCTTCAATGTACAATTTATCAATATTATCAGAAAAGTCAGAGAAGTCTCATAAATATGGTAAGAATATAGATTGGTTTTGAACTAAAGTTGCAAGCATACAAATTATTACTTTTTGGTCCTATTTTGTAGAGAATATACCAAAATGCATGCAGCTAACATGACTAATAGAGCTTCAGAAAAAACGAACATTTACTTAAAACACTTAGTGACTAACATTAATAACAACAACAATAATAATGATAATAGTAATAGTACCGACAATAACCTCTTTATTCAGCATACAGCTCGAAATAAAACCTGCAGGAAATATATCACTTACGCAAGCCCAAACAAAATATATTAAAGTACCCTCTTCAAAATATTAGCAATATATTACAACAAGACCCTTTATCATGAGGTTCATGCGTTCCACCATCCCATTAGAGAGGGCGAGTAGGGGGGTGAAAACTGATGTTTTATAACAAGCCAACTCCACTGTTTTTGATGTGGACTCAAACAGTGGTGAAATTATAGATAGGGGCGTGCCTAGGATCTGGGCCGTGATTAAAAGAGCATACTTGAACGGACAGGATCACGGGGATCTCCCCGCTATAGTTAGAGCACACGAGCTGCGCGCATTAGCCGCATCATGGGCGTTGGGATGAGGTGATCACAGTGTGCTCATGGAATAGCAGTACCACCTTCATCAAACACTACCGGATGGGGTCACCCTTAGTGTAGACTGGGGACGCCCGGACGGAGGCACACACCAAACCTGCCGTTGCTGCCCTGGCCCTTTGATCTGCTTTCTGATCCGATTTCTTCCACGTATGCAAAATGTCCTCATAGTTGAACGATGATGCAAATCGCACAGTTCACATACTTTGGTGACGAAGTTTCAGGGCCTGCACTCACGGCAAAGAGGGTGAAAATCTCTTGACTGTTTCTTGCAGCTACACGCTTCAAATTTCTTCGAATTGAGTCTCCCACGTAATAGATCGTTTGATTCTTCTATCGTGGTCATAATTCTGCCCAGAAAAGTTGATAACTTTGCTTCCAAACAAGAAAACAAAGGCAGCGATGCCAAACACGTCCTACCCTAACAACGTGCTCAAAATATGATGAGGGGAACAAACAAGATGGCGGCCTCCTAGTTAGGAGTAGCAGCGCTCCTGGCGGGAGAGGAGAGAAAGTTTGGATACAAGCTAAAAAAGGGAGTTTTTTAGTTGATAAATGAGCAGTGATAGCGTAAAATGATGATTTTAAGCATAATTACTGAAGTAAGTATTTAGGTTAGTAAAAACTAATTTTACATTTTAAAATTATCGTTTTATGCTGTTGTCGGGCATTTGGGCATTCTCGTATTCAGGTTAATGGTCGGATTGAAAAAATTAATTTTCTTGCCAGGTATAGACAATTTAGGTATAGATATATGATAAGATATAGACTCGACGTTTGTCTCTAGCTGTCGACACTCTATAAAGCCTCTCCCCCACCACTTGACTATCTTTCTGAACCTTATCAGAGAGACACACATGTCTTTTATGCCATAAGTAATTATTCTTGCTGTCAGCAAGACAGGAAGCAATACTATAAAAAAATGAATCTCTTAAAAATGAAGCCATTAGCACTTAAAGAATAACTTATTACATAAATTAAATATCTTTTTTTTCTCTGGCAACATACCAATCTCTTGACGAAGAAATTTTTTTATTCCACAGTCTGGCATCGAAATGATTTATAGTGTACACATAGTGTCAAAATGATGTCACCTGATGTCACTTTCACTTTTGCGTGGATCGACACCTGATTGTATCTTTTTTTTCACATCAAACCCCCCCCCGCGCCACCTCCTTTTCCGGGGGGGGTTCTTACTTATTAAAAACTATTCGTTGTGGTAATGTTTGTGCCACTACCACAAAATAGAATATTTTTGCCACAGGTAAAGAATGCTTTTAATCATACAATATTTCAAGCCTTGTTGTGAAAACAAAATCTGTTAATAATTCACAGAAAATTTTGGAAAGGTAATGGGATTTTGTTATATCATAACCAGCACAAACCCTGCTACTGGCATGTAGCACCACAACGTAAGAATGTTGCTAATTTCAGCTGAGTTTACAGCTCAAATCAGCGACGTGGTTGTGCAAATCTGTCACAAAGAAGGACTGTTGAAACATCCCCAATAATATTTTTAAACTGAATTGTAATACTATTCAGGAGATATGCGATTGCATCTTTTATAACTCATCAAACGAAAGTCTAAAACTTCTGGTGCGTGTATCTGACTACAGAAATTCACACGTACTTATTACTTCATTACAGAGACCCTCAACTTTAGCAAATTCTCGTCTGCTAGTCCACCCCTGAGTCGGGCCACGTCGCCTCTTAATCACGATCCTGAAACGGGTTACAAGTACTGGCATCTGGTAAGCGACACAAACCTTTTTTACGAACTAACTTGTGTTTTTAGTTTTGCAAAACTTATTACCGGTACTCACTATGTGCATTTTTCACGAAGGTAAAGCACCACGACAATGATGCACCGAAGGAAGGAGAGCGTGGAAACAAGATGGTCTCAGAGATTTATCTCACCAGGTTACTAGCAACAAAGGTAAGCATTCGTTTCTGCAAGTTCCTGACCTGTGGAACATTTTCGTAAGACTTGGAAGTTTTAGTTTTAGGTTCTGGAAATTAAGTGTAGTGATAAATGAATACAGGTGCATTAGCCTTTTAGACTTGTATGTCAGACTGGCTGAGCAGAGAATTGAACCTTTGACCTTTGGAGATCAAAGGATAAAGTCAACCCTACTCGACCCACTCAGCCGTACTGATGTATGACAATTATCCACTCAGTTTAATCCGACTGCTCAACGGTTCACTTCTCCGCTTAGGTGGTCGAACATTAAAGACCAATGGACAACGTAAATGGGTTGTGCAAGTGTGTTTATTTACGTTGAGTGAGCCTGTGTGGTTTTTGTCTAAATCTCATGATTTTGAATGAAACATTAAAAACATATTTATGTTACTCTTTGTAGGGTACACTACAAAAGTTTGTGGACGACCTATTTGAGACTATCTTTAGTACGGCACACCGGGGAAGTGCCCTCCCTCTCGCCATCAAATATATGTTTGACTTCCTTGATGACCAGGCCTTGCAGCACGGCATCACTGACCCGGAGGTGGTCCATACATGGAAGAGCAATAGGTGAGTCGACATGAATTCTATGTCATACTGAGTTCAATTTTGTGTTCTAATGCCTATATCTGTACTAACTCAGCCAGGAGATTTCATAGATTTATGTAGAACAGTGCAAGTAGCTAGTCTCAGTAATGCATTTCACAACCTGGAGTGTTAATGTTGCATATAGAGAGTAAGTAACAGTGGAAATCAAAAAACCATAGCTTCTCACTATATTCGAGCCTCCTGCGCGAAATAGGTTTTGCAACATCTGCGTAGGTTAGAGTGGTTTTAACTCAACAGTTTCTCATGAAAGAAAAAAGAGGCAAAACATATGCCTTGGCAACATTTACATGCGTGTGAAGTGATGTTGTAAAACTGAGCCACACATGACAGCAAACCGGGAGGAATGTTTGTTCCTTTCACAAATTCCATGCCTATGCCATCCCTAGGAGTGTGCCTCGCCATTGTCAAATCCTTTGTTCGGTACCTACAATAATCATTACCATCACGTCATCATCTGTTGATCGATTGTGTCATTTTGACATTGTTGGGCATTTCAAACCATGAACACCAACAGCGGTGGACGGCTTTCAGGCACGGCGCAAACGTTTTTCCGTGGAGAAAATTAGGCTTCCAGTTAGCCAACTGTTTACAGAATACTGCGTGCGAACTTGTTTCTTAGAAGCTGTTGGAGTATCAAGTCAATGCTTATGTCACGTTTGTACAGTTTCACTGAGAATTATGAAAAATGCTTCAGAATGCTTTCTATTGCCCTGAGACCAATCAGTGGAATACATGTGTTCCTACCAAACCTTGAAAATTCTTACACCGTACAAATTTGCAAAACTCTATACAACTATAATTTCTGTGATTGTGAAACCTGGACAGCAGGAAGGCTTCATGTGGCATACCACAGAACCAAACCATGTGGAGTTATTACAGAACAGGGCCATGCGCCAATGAGATATCTTACCTGAGCACTTAGAGCAATTATCATCCCTTCATTTCTTTAAAACCAATTTAGAAATGCTGCTGTTAAGTAATTTAACTTGATTTTCAACCCCACCTCCTCATACATGTGTGCTGAGAGCAACCTTGATGTGTTTATTTTTGTATAGTATAGAGTAGAACCTCGGTTATCCGAACAAATTGGCACCAAAGGGTGTTCAGATAATCAAAAATTCTGATAATCCAATTTACATGCAAAATAACAGAGGAAAACGTTTTTCTTTACTCAGTTTTTAGTATTTGTGAAGTATGCTTGATTGTATTAGACGACTGAACAGAAAAATTTGCATGAAGTGACTCTGGGAACGTAAATCATGCAGAGTCAATGCTTATGCCTTCTTTGAAAAACAGCAAATTTTTAAATATTTGGCGAGAATGGAAGTTCGGATAATCAGGGTGTTTGGATAAACGGGGTTCGGGTAATCGAGGTTCTACTGTACTTATTTTTACCTGTACCTGGGATTGATAAAGAGTGTTTGTTTTTATTTTCTTTGTATTGTTTCGTTTTTTGTGTGCAATAAACCCTTTACTTACTTACTATGGCCATGCAAAGTTAATTGTTTGGTTTACAGGCGCGTGCGGGTGCTTTAAATTATTGCGGGTCAAAACTTTTTATTTGAAACTTGGTTCACCCGCTAAAAAATCACATTTTCGCCAAATATTGACCGTTTTTGACATTCCAGTACACCATTTTAACCGCCTCAAAACGAGCTTTCCAATGGTGCCAATTTCAAACCTCTAGCTCATACCACTAAGAAGTTATTTAACAAAAACTAAATAACTTTGAATATTAGATGACATAAATAACATATTTAACAATATTATATTTTTTTTAGGCTGACTTCATATTCTTTCAGCTTTGAGCTAGGTACATGTCAAAGAAATGTGGTTAGTTAAATAAAATAAAATAAAATGCCTGGTTGCCTGGTGCTTCAATTTGCAACCTCGCCCGTAAACCAAACAATTTTTTTTGCGTGGCCTATTGATGTCTTGTTGGATGATGGGAAAGATTCACAGTTCCGATGTTGTTTGCCAAATAATACACTTCAGTGTTGAGCAGCGATGTTTCAACAGTCCGTAAACTACTGGACAAACCACCTGGTGACTGGATAATTCGAATACATAAATGAAACCTCAGTGTGTTGACTGCTTCCGAAGCTTAATACTGGTTGCTAATCATGCATTGCTGCCAGAACCCAATATCCTGTACTCGTTCCAGTCACAACTTACCACATTTGTTGAATATAAAGGGTACTTTTTTTGTAAATTGAAGTCGTACATAAGTGGTGCACCTTACTTTCGGCAAGAATTTATAGGGTTGGGGAGGAGAATTTGTAACTCGGAAAAGTCACTATAGAAACGTCCTAGATCCATTCCAATTAGTTCTATCAGAGTTTTCAGAGGGCACCACGTGTTCCATCTGATAATTTTTGCTCATTTTTCAGCCCAAATCTAAAGTAAACTAAATTACAACTAACCTAAACTAAATAATGATTAAATACAAGCTAGTTTCATTTAGTTCAGTTTAATTTTAGGCTGAAAACTGAGTAGAAATTCCCACATAAAACTCGTGGCGCCCTCTATAAACTCAGACGGAACTAATTGGAATGGATCTAGGACGTTTCAGTGTGGGGTTCAGTCACAAATTCTCCTCCCCAACCCTACAAAATCTTGCTTTCGGGAATGTCATTTATTTCATAAATTAGGCAAAAATTAATCAATTTGATGTTCAAATTAATTTTAATTGTGTTTTTGATAACTTTTGGAATGGTGCTAATGTCAAGTCATTGCTAAAAACTAAAAAAAAATAAGTCCAAAAAGGGCACAAAACAACAAACTCTCAAATCCACACAACTGCACGTTGTATGTAAGGCTTTGCTCCCTTCATTATTTATCAGTTTCCATCTTAGATAAAAAAAAAAATTATCTTGCCACAATTTACATTCTATTTCATAAAAAGGTGCACCATAGATTCAAAGGTGTCTTAGTTTGCAGTAAATATTAAAGACAGAAAGCTGAAGACTCAACAAGAGTTGAATAAATACAGGTGCAAACCTATCCACGTTGCCTTTTTGACTTATATGTCAGACTGCCTGAGCGGGAAATCGAACCCACAACCTTTGAAACCAAAGGTTCAGGTCCTACCGCTGACACAACCAGCATGACTTAGTGGTAGGATCTCGGCCTTTGGTTTCAAACATTGTGGATTCGATTCCCCGCTCTGGCAGTCTGACAAATAAGTCCAAAAGGCAACGTGAATAGGGTTGCATCTGTATTTATTGTGGTAAATATGTAAGGTTTAACCTTATTTCAAAGTGCAGTATGTGTTCAAAATAATCTGGCAGTCATTTTATGTCCTGCTTGAAAAAAAATACCATTAACACATCATTGCCCACTCGTTAAGTTCCACTGTAGTGTGCACATTGTAGTGTGCATTTAGTTGGGGCGGTTATTTTGTGGTTTATGGAAGAAGAGGTTTTGAATGTTCCAGTACGTGATTGAGTTATGATTGTGCAATGTGCAGACAAGCCAACTACAAGCAGCTACGACCCTTGTAAGGGACCTGTGTGTTCAACTAGTTTTCAAGAGCCTATATGTGCTAATATGACACAGTTACCTTTTATTCGTCATACTCTTTCCATTTAAACTAGCGGAAACTAGTCGTTCAGTGCTGTCTTCATAAAGCTGTGCAGTCGAGATCCACTGCAAGTGTCACTGTTAAAAACTATTTGAATAATTTATTAAAAAATCTTTATTTCAGCCTTCCACTGAGGTTCTGGGTGAACCTCATCAAGAACCCCAACTTTGTGTTCGACATCTACAAGTCCAATATTGTGGACTCGTGCCTGTCGGTCGTGGCGCAAACGTTTATGGACAGCTGTTCCACGTCGGACCACCGCCTCGGCAAGGACTCGCCTAGCAGCAAGCTCCTGTACGCCAAGGACATCCCTGTCTACAAGGAATGGGTGGAAAGGTAAGGGTAGTGTTTGTGCCTGTTAGCAAGCATTTTGTGATTGTTATTAAAGTTTAACGCACAAATTGTGGATAAAAAGCTACCTAAAAAAAAAAACTAAGCTAAGGCCGGGAAAAAAAAATTGTTCGGTTCTCGGGCGCGGGTGGGTCCTCAAAATTCATGCGGGTCAATCGCTTTTTATTTCATTCGTCTTACGTCGTTACCCGTGGAGTGAGGCACTAACGAAATATTTATTCTTGCGAAAATTATTGGACACAATTATTCCAAACTTATTACCTGCACACAACATATGTTCATTAAAGTGCACAGAAAAAATCGGACAAATGGCTTTAATAGTTTCGGAGAACCGTTGTTTTTTTTTTTTTAATTACGGGCGGTAATGAAAATCAAAAATTTCCGTGTTGACAAAACGCGTTCGAAAGTCGGCGTTAGTTATGCTAAAAATCGTTTGTTCCAACCTGATCAGCAATAGTGTGAAGGTTTATAGGCTCCTTTTCCATTTCAGTTGTGCGTCGTGGTTGCTGATTTAATTTTTTAATGCTGTAAAACATCATCTTTCTTGTGATTTGCAATGACGAACTAAAACACAAGTGCTCGTCAAGCGCTCACTGAAATTTGAAGCGATCGGCGGCGTCCATGTTAATATCGTGCATCAGCCAATGAGAGCACACAAAATCGGTCACGTGGTGCCAAACAGCCAATAACGGAACGCGATTTTCAAATGCTTTGGAAAGTTAGCTTGAAACTGCCAGAAACAGCCTACTACAATTTTCCTGATTGGCCACTACCAAATGGCCATCGAGAAGATATGTTGAGAGGCCTAGAGTGGAATTCCAGCTTTCCAACTAATACAAGATGGCAGCGCCCAGTCAAATGATTCGACCGCTACCGCTGATCAAAAATGACCAATTTTCTGCTTTTTAACTTAGGAAAAAAGAATGAGAAAGACAATTTTGTAGTTTTTAGTGATTCTACACCAACTAAAGTGCTTTTAATAAAATTGTAGACATTGGTAACTACGTTTTTTTTTTACAGAAATCGATGCACAACATGTCAGGAATTTCAGAGTTTTGCATTTCGATATTTTGGTGGAAAATTGCATTTTTCGACCCATAGTTTACCTTCAAACTTCCCTTACCTTACCCCCAAAATTTTGGGGTGATTTTTTTTGGGCGTATATAACTTGTACGTTCATACTGCTTAAAAGATTAAAGAAAAATGTCAAGCATTTTCATAGCATTTTGAAAATAAATAATAAAGTAAAAAGCCGGGTGGCCTGGTCCTTTTTCGACCTTCGAAATGCCCGAGAACCAAACTTATTTTTTTTCTCGTCCTAAGTGTTAAATAGATTTGCGTGTGATGACCAACAGTGTTTGTTACAGTTTATTTTATCCCTTACAAAACCACTTCCTACAAACCATTTTTACAGGAAATGTTTGCTGTTCAAGTTGAAGAAACTCATTACTACAATTTATCCGACTGAACTAATTTTTTCCTATCTAGTTAGCGTAAGCATCAGTGCATACCTAGAGTGTACCCTATGACTATTCCGCAGCAAAGTTGTTTTGGGGTGGGGGAGGTGGAGGTGGAAGAGGGAAACTTTTAATTCAGTGTAAAGGAAAAAGGTCACACTTCACCACCTGTCACTTTGAAAACTACCGTTTTCTTGAAAACACTTGAATGTTTGGGGACAACCGTTCCCCATCTTCCGAAGCAAAAGACGCGACAGCTTCAAACTGTCTTCTTGAGCACTGTTGACAATCGAAACCACCCTCTTTAGATTGCGAACAGTGCTCGAGATGTCAGTTTGAAGCTGCCGCGTCTTTTGCTTTGGAAAAACGGGAACGGATGTCCCAGAAAATTCAAGTGTTTTCAAGAAAACTATAGTTTTCAAAGTGACAGGTGGTGTAAATGTGACTTTTTTCATGTTTTCGATCAACCACTCTTATCATCATTTACTGATTTTTGGAATTTTAATTCAGCCTGTGCAATTCAAATACAATGCAGTACAGTAATGCCGATCATTTTGAAAATGACTGGTATATCGAACGATCTTACTGAACTAACTAATTAACTAATTTTGCAAACTCCTCGCCGGTGCAATGTTAAGAGTCAATAATGCGCACCAGCAAAGCTGCAATACAGTAATTCACAACTTTAAATAATTGTAACTGAATTGTAACAGTTGACATAGGATTGTGCAATACGGTACTTGAAAAATTTGAATCTAGCCAAGTATGCAACTTATACTCGAACTCAGCTCGTTGACTCACATCCATACTCGAAAAACTTGAATCAGTGAAAACGCAATTAACTTCGCCAATTTTTTTACTGATTTTGACATACCTATATACCAAATTTATCGTCTCGATCAAATCTTACCAGTGGTGTTGATTAAAAGTCATTAGCTCAAACCGTTGTTAAATTATAACCTTAAAACTGGAAAAATTGACCATTCGGTCAGTTAAGCAGCAACTTAATTGAAAAGACATTTGTAAAATAACTATTCCCCCAAAACTCGAACGTGGCTCGAACTTGACTCTTCTGTCTTGGCTCAGCTAAACTTGGATTCAAGTTATTCCACTAGTGTGACGTATTTGCTGATGCATTTGTACTTTTTGGTATTTCACATAGGCTATCAGAAATTGGTTTTCATGATCGACACGTGGCCGACAACCAGTGACGGCGCTAGGGGTGGGCCAGGGTGGAACATGACCCCAAATATTTTATGGCCTCTTTCTCTCTCTCTCTCCCCCCCCACCCAACATTCAAGTTACCACCAGAAAATGAAATAATAAAATAAATTTGCAGGCTAAACTTTAAATCAAATGAATAAACTGAGCTTTAATTTCTTTATTTTATTTTAATTAAATTATGTATTTATTTATTTTGCAATGTATGTGTAGCCTTATTTATTTTCTGTGTTTATGGGACATTTTCCAATAAAATGAACTGTACTGAAGCTTATGTTACGTACTGGTTGAATTAAACAGAATAAGAGTGCCTAATGCGGCCGACTTGAAAAAAATCCCTTGGCCCACTTTGTGTTCAGATGTGCCCTCTGTCGGCACCCAAACAATTCAGTCCTGACGTCGCCACTGCCGACAACTTTTTTCATTTTGACCAGCTACCGAGTTTTGCTGACGAGGTTGTGGTCGGCAAATGTCACTTCTGCAACACATGTTCAGTACAACGTTACACTGCAGTATAGATAAAATCTCTCACTACATGTAATGTTGGTACCGAATTGATTGTAAAACTTGGATTTACACATGAAACAAAAAATTCGTCGTACCATTGCATAATTTTCATGAAAAGTGTGTTTACTGTTTATTTTTTATTTGTGCAGGTATTACCACGATATCAAGGTGATGCCAGCTATCAGTGATCAAGATATGAATGCCATGCTTGCTGAAGAGTCAAGGGTAAGCATACCAAATACAGTAATATATATGAATTTTTTCGTGTGTGAGGAGATTAATGGCCACACCCAGCTAAATAAAAAAGACCAACAGGCCTGCCTAGCAAGAAGTAGCCATAAGCAAAGTCAAATTATTAATAGCTTTTACTATGTGTTGCATTATTTTGTGTTGGCCTATAAAAGTAACAGTATATTTTGTACTGAGTTTTGCAAGTGCAGCCAATAAAAAGCAGGTAAAAGGTTCCTGTAGAAACTAGAAAAAGCTAGTGACAAGGACCATATTATGTAGATTCTGAAGCAGTTGATATGATTGGTCAAATGTAGTAAAGGATACATAGAAATTTAATCAGTTTCTGCAAACTAAGTAGTTTTGTAACCTGTTAAAAAGATTCGTCTGCTGCTTAATCTTCCAATTTGATTTACCACTTTGAATCTCTGCGTTGTCGCTTACTCTTTCGTTGCTTCATTTTTGTGTGTAGCAAAGTCAAAGACATTTATTGATTCTAGTTAACTGGCTTTATTCCACAGGATGTGACGACTGAGTTTTTTAATTGTTTTTTTTTATTAGTATTGCGTAGTAAATGAACTTGGAAAATTTGTACTTCTAGATGCATACCAATGAGTTCAACACAACGTGTGCCCTGTACGAATTGTATAGCTATGCCGTCAAGTACAATGACCAGCTAAGTCAGACACTAGAAGAAGACGAGTTCTCTAAGAAGAACAAGCTGGGATACAAACTGGAGCACGTCCACTCCGTCATGGTGGGGGAGTCGGAGGCATGACAGTGGGAGGAGGAAGATTGGCAGGTAATCAAGACGTGGTCACTGCATAGTTATTTAAGCTATTAAAGCTGATGCATTGGGAGTGTACAATTTGCTCCGTTCTTGTTTCCATTAGTAGCAAAGTTTTACTGACAAAGCAAATTATAAAATGTTATAGCTCTTAGCCATCTTAGGTGTACCTAACGGTATTATAAACAGAGATTAAAACCCTTCTTTGTTGCGTTGCAGGTTTGAACCCAAGTCAAGCTTGGTCTGAGCCTTTGTTTATCTCACGGTTAGTAGCCCAACCACATTGCGTGGTTCGCCACCGTTATATCTGTGTGCTGCGGCCGTTCCCCTCCCAAGAGACGGACCCCGTGCGCCAGTGCCGTCGATAGTCGACAACGTGGAGTGAAGCCATTCCTACCGCAATTCCCTGTGTGGCTCCATGGAGGGAGTGCTTTTCTCGGCCAACCAGGACTCAATACGCCCCCAATTATAAAATGGACTATGGTGAGCGTTTGGCTGGCCGTGGCTAGCGTTTTGCTCTGTTTTACCCCCAGCTCCAAGTGACTGAAACGGCAGCCCCCAAGATGCGTTTCCATTCCGCTGCCGCGCGCTGCAATGTGTTAAGTTGTTATATAAGCAAGTCTGCCTCGCGCCATTGACCGGTCAGTGGTCCGAATCGAAGAACTGGTGCTTTTTATTGTTCAACCACTCCAGAATGACTGATTGACTGACTGATTGACACAGCCGTTGATTGTTTGTACAGTTCTCGAAGCTTTTGGTGTGTGTTGCTCATGTGCGCTGCAGCAGCCGGTGTGACTGAATATGGCGTAGAGAATAATACGCCACACTGTACCGCCGTCTTGCACCGCACGGAACGGACACGAACTTGTGCTCTGCCGTATATGTGTCGTCGTTCCAAGTCTCTTCTCTCGCTGCTGCGATAACATTTTCTTCGTCTGGTTATTATTATCATTATTATTATTAAGTTGTTTTGAAATATGATTCCGATTCATGTGTTTTCGTTTTTACGGAAGAAACGATTAGTCTTAAAAACATTATGCCTTTTTCGATGTTTGAATTCCTCGATCCCATTTCCAAGAAAGAGGCCCAGTCTGGACTGCGCCGTGTATGTAACAATTGCACGCGCTTCTGTGAGTGACATCATTCCGCTGAGATGACCAAAGTTGGACACGTGCATGCAGCCGCTTGTTCCTCCCCCTTTAAGTCGCCAAAAGCACCAACTTGAATGCTTCTTGATCATCGACCACAACAACTAATTAATAAATTCCTACACAAAAAAAAATATCATTTCGTTGCAACAGATCAGCCTTTGGGCATCGTCTCTTCAATACCACCGCGATTGTGTTAGCTTCCCTTCAACGTTGTGCTCAATGTTCCTAGCAATAACTCCTACTGCATCGTTACAAATCCAGCGTTTTATAAACTGGCGTCTCTCAGCATACACCCATATCCAAAAAAAAAAAAGAAGCCCTATGAGTGCAGAAGAGTGCGGACTGCTTCGGTGAAGTACTTTCACGAGCTAGCCAGAATTGAGCTCAGATGTTTGTATGTACTTGTATGTATGTGTGAGTATGTGGAGTACACAATTGCTAAACAATTGAGTTTAGAATCGTTGATGGAGTTGCATTAGCAAGCCCACCAGCAATGTAATGTTTGTGTTTTTCTTTCATTTGTAATTTCTTTTTTACGTTGAAATTTTATGTACGCGCAACATCAGAGCTTAAGCAGCACCTTTAGCGATTTCAAACGTGCATTTTAGTGTACTGTTATCTGCATTTGGAGTACAATGTGCAAGTACACGAGGGATTGTACGAACTATTGTAAAAAAAAAAAAAGTGTGGCTGCCCTGTCATGCGAAATTCATCGTACGTTATTCCGACTCCCACAGACCCACCACAGATAGAAGACAAGTATTAGTCGCATAGAAACTGAGCGGCTCGAAGCAAGATTGGTGTAATAGACGAATGAACGAAAATAAAAACCCATTACTGTACAAAAGTCAATGCCTTGTGGAACACAAGAAGTTCAACTACATTTCTTTTCTGTATTTTAATTTGATAATGTGTTTGTCTACTTGCAATGTTTACTGTACAGAGAGGGTAAGAAGTACGTCACTGCCAACATCAGAAGAAAAAAATCGTCAAATAACCATTTGTTGCCGACATGTGGCAACCTTACCAATAAGTTGTATCTGCTGGCTATTCAGCAGGAATTTTGATTTTACTAGAAATCAACATTTTAGTTGAATATTTCTTACAAGTAAATTTACAAGTTAGATAAGAGGAGCGTTAGCCAACTGGTACAACAAACAATACACACAGCAAAACAACACTTCGGCACTGACGTTGGTTCGGTTTTTCAAGCAAATTTAAACTATACCACAACTGTTTAGTAAGGTAGTGATAGCTACGTTGGGAACCTATACAAAATGTGTGTTTCCTTGCTAGAAATGTTTACGTTAGTTCGGGTCCCGGGAGGTTATATGTGAAAGGAAATCCAAGATGAAAAGACGTTGAAATTTTCGTTCACCTTGAAAATAAACTATGTATGGAAATAGACATTGTGTAGCAGTTCCCATTCGATGAGGCTGCTGCTAAAGTGTTGAATGCTTTATTTATTTTATAGTCCTAAACCTGCTTGAAAACGATGGTGACTTAAGCACCGAAACGTAACCTACTGTGTGTATAGTGTGACGCACAATTTTGCTGCCCTGCCTCCAGTCACAGTTAACTCTGCGTTTTATTACTCATTTGTACAAGTTAAGCAAGAATCTAATACGTGATGGTTATGTAAACAAGCAAGCACGAATAGTGTGAAGTTTTTTTTCCCGTCTCCTGTATGTGTTGGCATAAAAATTGTTTAATGACTTTTGCTAAACTCTTTTTTGCCGAAACCGTTTTGTTCTTAACGTCAATGCAGCACTTGATGGTTGATGATGAAGTTATTGAAGGTGTGATTGTGTACTTCCTGTTTTCAAAATCTAGACTGATTAAACATTTTCTAAACTACAAGTTGGCACACAATTTACACTAGTAAACACTAAATTCAGATTTTACCAGAATTATCTTTAACTTGACTGCAGTTATCTTTTTATGAACTAAGGTACAACATGGCCAGGATGCTGAATTATGCGGTATTCATCCTTCATGAATTCAGATTCTTTTTTCCTGGCTATTTCAAATCCAAGAAATTTACCACATAAAATTAATCGAAGCTCCGGCTATGTGGTGACGACTTGCGATTTGCAAGTGGCGTACTGTTCGGCAACACGTAAAGCAGTAATTTTGAAATCGTGGTAATAGTGTGTTAATCGGTTTTCAACTAATTTCAGATGCTTTACTGTCATCACAGGCCTTTTTTTTTTGCTTTCCTCGCCATTTATTGAGATGTGTTGTTTGAATACCACGCAGCGAGTGTCCTACTTACAACAAAATGTAATTATAAACATTGACATACATGCTACAGCTTTTTAGCTCTCTTAATGTTTTTGTAAACCATGCCAATTCACATGTGCGCTGATGTTACACCTTTTCTGCTGTAAATCTTCAAAAAAAAAAATCTTTTGTCACCAAAATATTGTGAACAGTGTTCTTTCTTGTGATTTGTTGCATGACATTGTCATATGTGTGTCTTGACCCAACGAATTGTTTGTATAATTTTGCACTTGAAATCAGAAATGCTTACATCTTCATACTTGGAAAAAATGTGTTTGCTACGTTACTTTCACCAAGTATTTATTAATACTGCAAGAGACTTGACTTCTTATGTGACTCTAAAGGCACAATTATAGAGCATTGTTACCACATTAAAAAAAACCTGGCTTTTAAGACAAAGTTACTAATTTTACCCATCATCATAATGCCATTCTAAAAAAAAAACTATTTTCTGATACATCAAATTTAGATTTAGCCTATTTTCTGGGATGTTAATTACGGTACAACACAGGTGCATACTACATATATTACGGTCTTTTGAGCTCAAGTAGCTTTATTAATAAATTCTTGGTAGCAAACAAAAATATAAATGTGCAGTAACAAAAAAAAAAACACGCTTTATATCGGCATATCTTAACTGTCCTTTTCTGCAAACTTGTGAACACAAGGTTGGCATGGTAACTCGTGCCCTTGTTGTTGCCTTTAAAACTCCGTAAAGTGCCACGTGCGTTGACGAGGCAAGGAAAGTGTGCTTGACGTCGACGTCTGCTGTTGGGGTCAAGAATTAATTACAGATGACGAATCAAACATGAAGTAATGTTGGTCTTTAGTTCAGTATTAGTTGATGCGTGAATCTTTACAAGATTGAATGCACACAGTGCTGTGCCTTGGCATGTACTTGGAACTGCACTTGTCAAACTTGTTGAATTTCCATTGTGTTCAGATGATAGCACAAATCCATAACATAAAATTCGATCGATGCAACCCTCCTTGATGCACAATTCAGATTTATTTTCGTTATTTCGTAATTTACGTCCTCAACAACAGTTTTATTTGTAGTTTCTTAGTGGAAACGTCGGCAGGACATAATTAGGTAACTACGTAATGATCTAGGAATCCTAATTATTGTAAACCAAAATGAGTACTGTAGTCAAATACATTCGTGTAAAATATTCAGGTCCCCCCCCACAATCATTTCTTGAAATACCGGCATACTGGCAATCATTTCTAACGTTTATGAAGTGATAGCTAATATTTTTGTTACAGTAATGCAATTTTATTTTTTTTCCGTTTTGAACTACTAATTAGATTATGAAGCGGAAAATCACATACTGAAAAATAAAAAACGTATCGTGTTACTTTAAACATCTAATTCATTATCGTAACAATAATGGAACGCAGGGAAATCCCTTCCATCAAAACCTTAAATGACTGTCCCCTTTCCGTATTCCATGTGAGTCTTCGGCATCTGCTGCGAAGAAAACTTGGTTGTGTCGATGTGTTCCCTCTACAGGGGAACACAACATTTTTCATAACTTAATATGCAGTTGACATCTTGGTAGTAGGCTATGATCATGAACGGGGTCGATATCATCTTTTACAATGAAATCTGCACCTTACTTCCGTGTTCACCATTTGACTTAGTTTACTTTTAAACGTACCAGAATTAATAGAAAAATGTGTAAATTCATTTTCATTCGTAGTAAAACTTGCAGCAAATAATTTAAACGCGTTTTGATAGGATCCCCACTTGAACTGTAGCGCCGCTTTCACAATATTGCGTGGTATATACTACAAAATGCTTAGCCATTTGAAAAATAAAGCATGTTGTTTTTGGGGAAGTGCTTTTGACAACTCGTCTTCAGTGTGCAGTATTTTTTTTACTGTGCGTACATGCAGAGTAAAATTTATGGGCCACATTTAAAGGTTAAAACAATTCCTCCCCCCCCCCCCCTACAGTTGTTTAGAGATGGACTAATTAATATTCTTTGTACAGTTAAAAGTTTCTGTAAAAAATCGTAGTTTAAAAATAATTGCATTTCTAAATCAACTGCTGATGACGCACAGAGAGAATTGCCACGACCCGTTGTTTTATAACTCGTCAAGATTACGCAGGCAGTTTTTTCTTTCCAACTATCTCAGGAAAAACATTTGTAGAGCATTATTAATTTGTATTCAGCTGTTTAGTTGTATCATCATGTTTAGTTGAGAAACTACAAGTAAATGTTGGCAATTTATTAATTTAAAGTGCAACGTGGGAGAGGTGCTGATTGAATAGAAAAAAATAACGAATTATGTTGGTGTTACGATTTTATTAATTTTCGCTTAAATTTCAGCCTTGTGCGTTTTAATCCATGCATGGGTTCTACCAGCAATCTGTCATTCGGCCATTTTCAACCATTTTCAGTAGATTTCGAATGTAAATGGCCCCCACTCTGAAGTTATTGGTAAAAGTCCACTTGTAGCATTTCTGTGTATTTCCGTAAATGTTTGATGAGTCTAATCTGTAAAAGTTGTACAATCAATTTACTTAAAATATACCGGGAGATATAATGCGGAGTTTGCACTTAGCTCCCTTACGACAGCAGTGACTTTACAGTCTGACTCTATGTACAGTGCAAATGCTTGCTGCATTTCATTCCGTTGTGGTGGGAAGTATCGAGGAAGAAGCTGGAGATACACGGAGTCATAAAAAATATTTGTGCATTAAAAACACTCAATAGACAATGTTTTTGTACTATACCTGAAATCTTTGTAACATATTTATAGCTTATTTTTATTAAGATCTTAGTTCCAAATTTTTCCATCTTGCTCAATTGACCAACTTAGCGTAAAAAAAAATCCATCAACTATGTACCATTTGAAGAATGACTGTTAGTTGTAATATTCTGTAAGTGGGTTTGCTTTTGGGATATTTGTACGATGTTTTGATGAAAATAAAACATGAGATGGAAAAAAAAAGTGAACATGTAATTTATATGTGAGCAACAATGTGAGTGGGAGTATCCCGACAGTGGCGTAACTAAGACGTCGGCGGCCTGTTGACAACAATTTGGGTCCCTAATCAAAAAATCAGCAGTTACAAAGACTCGGTGCCGCATCCAGGACTATTGCTTATGAGGGGCAAACAAAAAAAAGTCAGCTAAGCGGTCTAAAAAGAGGAGGGGTGCTTTCTCGGAACCCTGCAAAACAACTAATTTTCAGCAATTTTAGCACTTTAAAAAGTTAGGTCAGTTTTTCGAATTGGTCAGTGGTATTAATGCCATAATTATTTGACTATTTGTACCCAAATAGTCATAGCTTTTCTCCAATGTAAACAGCACTGCACTCATCACATGGGACTGCAGTGTATTTGGGATACATATTTCCCATCACATGGAGACGAAGCATGAGATTGGCTGGAGCAAAACGTCAACACTGCTAATATCCAACGTCCCATATGATCGTCATTTAAGAGGACTAGGCCATTCAGCACCATGTAAAAAATGGAACTACTCTAATGAATACACAGGGTGCTTCTAATCCAGGAATCAGGTTTCTACTGAGAAAAGATTTTTCAACGAGACTCAAGCCGATGGGAGAGAGGACCTGCTGCATGTAGTAGAAAATCCAGTGAGCCAGAAGCATGCAGTGGGCCACGCCGAGCGCCGGTTTCGAATACGATGTCCAAAATGAGGTAGTTACAACCTCTACAAATTCTCTTAGTGCCTGACGAAGACGTGCAAATACTATCTGTTGAAAATTTGCAAGAATCTGGTGAGATTCCTGTATTCTGAAATTGTGTGTTTTCGATATGAGCTTTCAGAGTAAAAACAGCTACGGTATTTTTAAAATAAAATTAATATTTCTCACAGTCAATAACAGTCGGACGAATAGGGAAAGAACATACTCGAATATTCACAAAAAAAAT
>JAHWFP010228637.1:0-10305 GCA_023313725.1 Lithobius niger
CCTTTTATTCCCTGACTGCTATGTGTAGTTTTTGCAACGAAAAATAAGTGATGAATTTCTAATGAAACCACTTTTTCGAGCGCAAAAATGCTTGGCATCAGTAACTACAAGCGTGGTGGTGCGACTCGGTATATAGGACATATAAGTTAACAAGAAATATTTTACGTTAGTATGGTACTACTGTAAACTGCGTCCAGTATTACAGGTGAAGGTTAATAAGTTCAAGCAATAATTCGTATACTTGCAGCTAATAAGGTGTCATTCCTTTTATTTCAATTCGAGTTGAAAGCTGATTACCAGTCAAATTCTTCGAAGGTGAAAGCTACTGCACGTACTTTTGTAATTTTCAAGATCCTATCACTTGAAAATCCTTACAATCTAAGCACATCCTTAAGAACTTGCATAGTTCGTCGTTCTTCTACTTCTAACATTTTTTTCCCGATAATATACCTTCATAATTTTCTAACGGCAATTAACCAATGGGAAGTCAATAAACGACAGCCACCAGCCAATCACCCCTCCTTAACGCCGATAAAACGAGCACACGTGATTTTATCACGAAAAACTATCAGCTTTGTCCCTCCATATTATTTTTACGATCGAATCGTCAGGTTTCCTGGCCTCCGCCACACAACACAAGTATGACAGAACTACATTTAGTAGGCCTAAATTTCTGAAAAGATTTTGGCCTAAATACTTAATAGTCACGTGCGGCATGATCTAGCTTCCCAGCGATGCACGAGTAATCTTTGGTTTCCATGGTGACAGAATTATCAGCCAGCATCAGCTTTCAACCCAAGCATGTTAGGCCGAATCGATTCTAGTATTCGAAGCGTGGCAGTAGGAGACGATATTTACATGCGGTACTTATATCTCAAATAGTTGAAAATAAATGAATAATAACTGTCGTATAACTTAGTAATGTTGCAGATCGTATTCTATTTTAAATCTATAAGAAACAATATTTTCATAAAAAAAAACACTTATTTACTTTGGTTGACGCGCCGTGAGTGGTACAAATGTTCATCCTAAAATGAACATTAGTACCACTCACGGCGCGTCAACCAAAGTAAATAGGTGGGTTTTTTTTTAATGAAAATATTGTTAGCTTTCACGGTTCTACATTCGGCAAGTTTGTGGTGGATCGTTGGGGAAACAAAACTAGTTTGGAAACTGTATATTCTCGTTTCAAATGCCACTCGAGTCTAGTTTTAGTTTTGATAAATGTTCTCGTTCCATTCCAAAGATGGTAAAATCACCTCGCGCAATGTAATCTGTAGGTTTTCGTTGTGTCCGTTAAACCAATTTTGGAGTATTTGTCCCAGGCGTGGTTACCGCATTTGGTCAAAGATATAGATAAGTGGGCACTGTTCTAAAACCTTACTAGAATACTGTCGGCCTATGAACGAGTGGGAAAGTCAACTATGTACCCATATTAGGGAGGACAGGTAGAGGAAAAGAGTACCGCTAATGGATAGACGCGCCTTAGGCGACATAAAATGAAGTCACCCACCTTGGTCCATTCGTTTTGTAGACGGTAGTATTCTACGCGTGTTAGCATCAGACGGAAGTGAAGTTAGAAAGGGGAGAAGAAACATTGTAATGTCAACCGGAAATCTTCCAATCGTGGTGGGGATCGAAATAATGTACAGAATATTTTTAGGCAAGTTTTTACAGACATACAGAAAGTTACGTATGGGTGAGACTTCGGTTGATGACCATACGGACCTAGTCATTGTGGCAACTGAGCTCAGTTGCGCAGGAAATGGGTAGGGAGGGGGGGGGGAGGGGGCAAGTGGTCCACTCCCACCCCGAAACGGAAATGTGTCATGCGTTTTTACAGACATGTCGTAATTCTAAATAAAAACTTCCCCGAGAATACGTGAAAAACGTAATTCGAAAGTTGTCGCACTTCCGGCCAAAGCCATGGTAACAGAAAGCAAGAAGGACAATTGTGCTAGGTAATTCCAATTGGAAACTCCTAGAGTCTTTAACATGCCACATTTACCTAAAAAAAAAGCATTGTCCAGAACACGGAAACTGTAGTTGCATCATAAAATGCTTCAGCCCCAGACCCCAATAGGAGAGCTAACACTGCTTCCTTAGACCCCCTAGCTGGCTTTGTTCGGTTCCCTACTAAAATTTTTCGACTGAGCTTGAAACCTGGTCTGCTACCTGGCCACTGCCAGAGTCTGCTGAAAATTGTTTGCCTCATGAAACTGTGAAATAATAAATTGTTTGATGATTACAATGATGAAAAACAAATTAAACGTATTTTTAGTATCAGCTCGACAGAGAACTGCTGTGATTAAATGGTGTTTCATTTCGTGTGGTATTAAAACGTTAGTGCTTTTGTTGTGTACGTTAGACCAATTTGGGTGTATGCTTGCCAGGCGTGGTTACCGCATTTGGTCAAAGATATCGATCATGTGGATTCGACCCACAGACGTTTCACCAAATGTTTGCCAGGGCTGTATAATACTTGATTCCCTTGAACAGCGAAAGCTAAGTTTGATTTTAGCCCTAATTTACTGTCGACGTTTTTTTTTTTTAACTATCAGAGGAAACGATCGTTAGGACATCCTTTCAAACTTGTTGCCATCAGGTTCTCAAAATGTTTTAATATTTTCTTGTCATTGTCGAAGGTATGTTTTGGAAAGATAAGTTAGAAATGAACACTTATGAAATAACTTGAGGCCCTTCCATGGAATGAAAGAGTTGAACAGACGGTTTGCGCCACCTATTGGAGAAAAAATCGAGCGTAACGATGAATATGGGAGAAACGAGTTTTTTATTGCGTAAAATCGTCAATGTCAATTTTTATTTGTAATTTGGAGCGTAAAATGATGTGTAAGGTAGTCTATGCAAATTGCTCTTTACTTAAGTCACAGTAAATGGACACGTAGGTCGGCTTGGCATCAACTTCGAGTGTCCCGGTAAGCTATCGGATTTGTGTCGGATCGGTTAAAACTGGAACTGGTCGACCCTTATATGACCGCATTATGAAGTATTACCGTATTCTCGATCACACCTGAAAGAAGGGGGTAGTCGGGTGGGTGGAGGGTATAACTTTGTTGTTTTTTACTTTTTTTCTTACATTTTATGCAGTCAGTGATTAATTGTTAAGTAGGTTTTTATTTAACTAGTAGGTTAAGTAGGTTTGGTTAAGAAAAAAAAAAGGAAGAAAAAGTTGGAATTGAATTCCGTACCCAAAACTGTTTACAGTAGGTTATGTAGTAGATATTCGTGAGTTAACAATTCGTAGTTATAATTGCTCTTGAGCTCGAACGGCTAGTCTACTATCGAGGGGGTGGAGGGAAACACGAGTGGGCTTCGCCATTTGTAATTTAATGCCTTTGGCGATTTGACGTTATGAAGGAAAGTTAAAGATTCGACGAAACCTCCAAATTCTTATCGCAATTTAGATCAGAATCCTTGCAAGGAGTGCAGAAGACCGGATCAACGGTAGCAATAAAAATAAACAAAGCCAGGAAGTGCTAAAGAAATCAACACTAACGTTTTGGAGATTATTTTGAAGTTCTAAAAGCTTCTCTCGTGTCAATTTAAACCGCGGCAGTTTGAAAATGGCAGTAAGGAATGCTAAAATTTAAAGGCCATCTGAAAGCGTTTTTGGCTCGTAAGGAGCGATTCGAAATTTTGTCCTGAGTGAAAAATCATCATCGTTTGGTGGCGGGGGTGGGGGGGGGGGGGGGGGGGGGGCGCTCTTCAGTGAAAGTGATGATTTATGACGACATTAAAGGTGCCTATTCACAGAATGACAAGCTGCTTCATCTAGTGCCGTCTACCATTATTAAGTTCTATGTAGCACTTGATTTCAACAAGCGAAGGAATGCGCAAAGAAATTTCTGCTTACACAACAAACAAGCCACGTGCCTCCTTCATTATTGAGTGTAAAGTTGTTGCGTCCACGTGCACCAGAGAGCAAGCGGTCAGAGTTAACGATATCACTGTCACTAGAAGGCGCCCATCTAGAGAGGTTCAAAATCTGCGTTTCAAAACGGTCGATATATGAATAAAAGCGCCCGTGATGTCGTTAGGCTTAACTTTACCGCTTGCTTCCTGTTGCACGTGGGCGCACCAACTTTACACTAAATAATTGAGGAGACACGTGGCTTGTTTGTTGTGCAAAAAGTAATTTATTTGTGTGATCCTTCGCCTGTTGAAAGTAAGGGCTTGACAGACCTAGATATCGGCAAATGGCTATAGTTGCTGAAGCTTGTTATTGGGTGGCAGTCCCCCTTTAACTTGAAACAGCTTACCAACATGTACGTTCTGTTTATTAATTAGTTATGTAACCACAGTTCTAGATCTGAATGTGACGTCAAAGCACCCTCAATTCGATTGCTCAAAGTACTAAAACACCAAAAAATTAAACGAACGTAACCTCTCTATTTTTGTTGTGTCCACCGTGGAAAAACAGCACTTAACATTTATTGATATTTTACTGAATATTACAAAACAGGGTTACGTTCAAAAGTCAACATGGTAGCAAGCGGTTTTAAAAGCTGCTATTGCAAAACAGTATTCTTTCCATTCCTTGAAAGAGTTGTATTAAAGATGTTTTCCCTCTTTACTCCTTGTTGGTTTCATGGGCTCCATCTTGTTTCCATATATTTATCCTAAACTGTATCAAACTATCAAACCACAACCCGATTGTCCGTATGTACCCGATGTATTCGATTGTCCAAGCGAAAAAAAATACGGCTAAATCTGGTATAGTTGTATAATACTAAATACGGATGTAATCCTATTTACGTTGCCTTTTGCACTGCCTGTGCGGGGAATCGAACCCACGACCTTTGAAGCCGAAGGCCAAAGTCCTACCGGTCAGCCATACTGACACGGCTCATATATTATACGTGTATGTGTGCCTGTTGGTGCTGCCTATGAACGTCTCCTTAAAAAAAAACCGTCGTGTCGGTATGGCTAAGCGGTAACACAATCTTGGGCCTTTGGCTTCATAGGTCGTGGGTTCCATTCCCCGCTCAAGCAGTTTGACATTTAAGTCTAAAAGGCAACGTAAATAGGTTTGCATCCGTATTTATTTAACACTAATTATCGAGCCCAATTGGCTTACTGTCCGGTGTACAGTATAGTTGTGTATTTATTTCCTTAACAACCGTTTCTCATCATTAAGTGTACGTCCTTAACTAATTGCAGGCGTTTATGGTGCACACTGGGAAGCTCAGGCTATTAAGTGAGCTAGATGAAATAGCCTATATGAATAGGGATGGCGATAGTGTAATTTCGACTACACGGTTTATGCAGTACCTGGATATGCGATATTTGCGATATTTCTAAATATCTACTGTACGCCAAGCTGTTTTAAGTTGATCAGTTGGTCATAACAGTTCTACTACTACAGTAGACCTATTTAGTACTAGTACTAGTTAACGTTAGTAAAACTAGTAAAAACTGCGGGCCAGGGTAGCGTGAGAGGCTACCATGCTCCTTCAGCGGCTATGGGAACTATTCTGGCCAATCTTACGGCCCCTCCGATGATCGGTGGTTCCCAGATCGAATACCCGGGTTGGCATCTCCCTTTACCAGATATTTCTAAATAGTCTGGTAATGTTTAAATTGAGCTGGTTCAGCCACACAAGCGTTAAATTGCTTCGACTGAACTTAAGGCTCAAATGACATGAATTAAAAAAACAACAACTGTGACTAGGCCTAAATGTACGTGGTTCATACGCCTAGTTAGTGTAGTGTTCATACAAAATTATGAAAAACTTATTCTTATTTATTAAAAATTACTAAACACTTTTAAATATTTTACGTATTTGAAATTTCAAATTGTCTCGCGTATAAGCCACACTCGCAGATAGGCCACACCCATAAAAAAGACCTTAGGATACCTGAAATAAAAAGTGCACTCAAGCCAAACACATGCTGCACAAGTCATGATCTGATTTAAATGCGAAATCAGAAGGTAGTGATATCACTCAACCAGGGAAAGGCCGCCAAGGTCAACCCTATTAGCCAAGTTAATCGCACCCTACAATACTTTGCATATTAAATGAAAGATTGCAACAGGGAGGAGCAATCTTCAAGTTTTCATTTAACTTTCGAACTATTAGTCGGTGCGATTAACTTGGCTAATAGGATTGACCTTGGCGGCCTTTCCTTGGTTGAATGATATCACTACCTTCACAGGCCGATCGTTTTTGGAAACTTGGCGGGTTTTCTACCAGTTTTGGTTTTGGGTGGATATTAATTAACCAACAGACAAGAACTTTATGTTGACTTGGTCTAGTTAAAATTAGCAGTGAGCAGCAATTTCCCCTATCCATTTCGAAGTCACGTAAGTGTAAGTTAAATTTTTTTTTGGGAATGTCTTCTGAACGGTTGCAGCTAGAAACTTGTGGTTTGCACCATCGGAAAGCTGTCGAAGAAACTGTTAAAATGGTGCATTTGAAAGTCCGAATCGGTCAATATTTAGAGAAATTATCGACAATGTTGCACTCCGATGCGAAACAGATGAAATAACCTCGAAGCGATGATCGCGAAACACGAAAACCATTGCGACAGCACTCTCGCCTATGTTGGATACCGTGATAATATCGAAATACCGCAATATCGCCCATCCCTGCATTTAAGCCTATCAACACTCACTCGAGGACGCAGGCGACAATCTACATGTAATGCTCTAATTACCTCTCAACTGTTGAAGTTTCTATACGGAACAGATTACACACTGGAACTCACTTCCTGAGGCTGTTATCTCGGCTCCTTTGCTCATCAGGTTTAAGGTCTCTATTCTGAACCTCTAAAGTCCAAAAAAACCTTAAAGTCCATAAAAGACTTAAAATCCATAAAAGACCGAAAGTCCATAAAAGACTTAAAGTCCATAAAATCCTTAAAGTCCATAAACTCTATAAACGCCTCAAAGTCCACAAATGCCTTTAAAGTCCATAAAAGCCATAAAGGTCCATGAAATTGCTTTCAACATCCATAAAAACCTTAAAGGTCCATAAAAGCCTTCAAAGTCCATAAAAGCCTTAAAGTCCTTAAAAGCCATAAAGGTCCATAAAATTGCTTTCAAAATCCATAAAAGCCTTAAAGGTCCATGAAAGCCTTCAAAGATCATAAAAGCTTTAAAGTCTATAAAAGCCTTCAAAGTCCATAAAAGCCTTCAAAGTCCATGAACGCCGTAAAGGTCCTTGAAATTGCTTTCAAAGTCCATAAAAGCCTTAATGGTCCATGAAAGCCTTCAAAGACCATAAAAGCTTTAAAGTCCACAAAAGCCTTTAAGTTCATAAAAGCCTTGAAATGACTAAAAAATATTTAGCTCAACACAGACCCAGAACCGAGTCGAGAGTCTAGATGTCAGTATTGCAAAGGAACCTGGGTGTGAGTGGTGCCGACTAATTCGGCAGGTTTGTTTGGAGTTATGCTCCCTCAACGTTACCTCTAGAATACGGCACTTGGGCTAATTTTGACACCTGTAGTCCACGGAAGATGAGCACTTTTTAGCGCTTGTTGGCCAGCTCCTTGCTTTCAATTTGTATTCTTATTCGTTGACTTCCCGACACAAATGTCAGAAATCACAAGTTTTCTTGCCCGGGTTTTCACTTTAATGAGTTATCGTAAATCAGATTTAATTGCATTCAGAAATTGTTGTTTTATCTGATTTGTTTTCTTTTTCTACTTTCCTTTCAAACTCCCATCACAAGTCTTCCAATTCAATTTGTCTCTTTTTCTTCCCACGGGTGAGTTATTTTGGGAACAGCAAGCAGGTTGCTCCTTTTTTTTTCAGCTCCTAGCTACCAAAAATCCATATGTTGATTCGTTCTCAGCATTTGTCTAACTCGCAAACATGTTTTGAAGTGAACGACGGCCCTAACAGCGGTCGAGTGGGATTAGCATAGCGGAAAGAAAGCTACCCAAAAACTGGTTCGGCTTGAAACGTTGTACCTGAAATGTTTGTTCTCTGGAGTACGGATATAGAAAGTGATGTAGCACGTTTTGTGATGCCTACAACTCCGGGAATGAGTCGCAAATTGAAAGCCTGAAATCTCTCCGCCGTATTCTATTGACTCTAAAATGGCGCCCGTGGGTTGTATGTCGACCTTCACAACCAGAGCGATAGAAATGTTGAACGCTCTGATAAAAAGCTTTGAAGACAACGAAGGTATGTTTATCGTCATCCTATAGTGTTAGCGGAGTTTTCGAATATAGTGAATAAATACTGAAGACGACATCTTTCATCGTAACTAGCTCGTGTTTGTCGTTAGTGACGTGTTATTTTCTTTAACCCGTTGTTTGTCTAAACCTAAAGCCCACGTACTTATATAGTCTCTTAACCCTTTAACAGCCAATGTTCCCGAACAGCTAGGCTGACACGACCGTGTGCAAAGAAAAAAAAAAAAGGGAAAAAAAACTCGGATAAGAGGGCCTGGGAAAAAAGCCCCGGAAAAAAACTGAAGGAAAAAAGCTGATGAAAAAAGCTGGGAGATAATATCTCGAATAAATCTGGCCTAAAATGAAAAAAAATACTGCCTAAGTGTAGATATGTGTGTATTCATCATTCATTAGCTGAATGCTGCTCGATCTAGGTTAACTTAATCACCTTTGGAATCATTAAAGGAAAACGCGAAATCACAGGTTTCCTCCCAAATTCCAAATTCCTGGGATCGTCCTCAGGGTGGTTCGATGACTATGGATCATTAAAGGAAAAATCGTGAAATCACGAGTTTCCTCTAAAATTCGGGTATAGTATGGGGGGGGGGGGGAGAGGTATTAGTCTACAAATCATACATTTTCTACAAATTTCGTAACTTGGGAAGGAGAGATGGAATATTCAATTTGGTCGACACTTTAGTTAATTAAAAGATATTTTGGAAAAAACGTAGGTTTTTGCCCAAAATTCTTTTTCCTTTTATTCGTAAGCTATTTCTATATTTCTCTGCACAAATTTTGACATTTATTTCGTATTATATTGCTTCTCCCACCCCCACCTCCTCACCAAGTCATCAATAAAATGAATAAGGTGTATAGTTTAAAAAACACAAGGAAATAAGTTCTGGCAGGAGCAAATAAAACAACATACGTAATACGCGAAATTGACCGCATTAATTAATTCCCAGTTTTTTGTTTTTTGTTAGAGTAACAGCGGCGGTCCGCCTTACTTGTATAAGCATCCAGACGTGCTGATAAGGTTTCTAGTTAAGGGCATTGCCCATTACTGCACGCACACATAACTGTGTATTTTCGCAAACTTCACACCAGATTCTTTCCGCAATTCTTCCCCTTCGGCTTTTTTTTCCAACGGCGTTTTTTCCATCAACTTTTTTCTTATGCTTTTATTTCTGCGGATTTTTTTCCATCAACTTTTTTCCCATCACCTTTTTTTCCGGGGCTTCATTTTCCGAGACTTTTTTCCCATCAGCTTTTTTCCGTGGCTTTTTTTTTCGTGGCTCTTTTTTTCTCTGGATTCGACATGACAGTAAAAAAACAAAAACAGAGTCCAAACGCGCGACCCAAACTATGTGAGGTTAATTTCGTCGTCTCCAAACTAATTGAGTGCCGGATCGAATCCCACTACTGGCCAACTTTAAAAAAAAACAACAACAGGTAGTCACAGTGGCATTTAAAGGGTTAAACTGGGCGACTCTTTCCCCCTATTCGGAAACGAGGATCTTCGTTCGCATTACCCGACTTTCATTTGAGTCCGTGTTTTCCCCCTTTCTACGTAGCCATTCCCTATGCACGGTTTGCCCTGCTGCCTCATCTTCGATTTTGTTTGGTGATGTGACGGATTTCGGTGATATTAAGTTTTCAGTTCGCGCTTGCTTCTCTTCCCTAGTCCTGAGGGCAAAACTCTCGTAGCTTAGGACGAGAAGAGGCCTCCCATAAAATATGCGCAAGCTTCCGTAACTCTAGTTTAAGTGACTAGAATAGAGTATTAGACCTCCGATGGTCCTACACTTCGTAAAGGGGTGGAGGGATTTTTCACATTGAGCAGGGAAGTGTTACAGCAGATGGAAGTAGGGATTCAATGGGATGTGAAATAAAACAAGGTGTGTATGTGGGCTTGGTGGGTGAACACGAACACAAGTGGGCTAGAGGTGAAACGCTTCATTGCAAGTCATATGAAAAGTTAATGACTTAATAGAAGATAAATTTGACCAAAAGCCGACAAAGATGAGGAATTGATCGAGCGGATGGTGAGTTAATGACCGACCGAAAGCAGATGATGAAGAAATGACCAAGCAGAGAATACAGATGAATAAATGACCGAGCAGAGAATGCAGATGAAGAAATGACCAAGCAGAGAATGCA
>JAHWFP010228638.1:0-22010 GCA_023313725.1 Lithobius niger
TTAGCTACCGTTAGTGAAGTCTAAGATTCCATTTTTAAAAGTAGCAACTAGACGGTTTTCATTGTATAATATTGGTGATATTTTTTCAGCGCATCCCACACGTTATTAGACTTTGCGTTCTTAGGTGTTGGAAGTTCATTCGAACATTAGGAGTGACGTGTCCGGTTCTGGTGTTGTGACGACAGCAACATCAGTGCTCTTAATGTCCAAGTACGATTTTTTTCTTACAGAGTTGGTCTCCGCTAAGTTCTTGCTACAATACCACGGCATACGCGTTGACACTGACTGCTGCCCACGGCAGTTAACGACTGTAACATTGTTGTTTTCTTATTCTGATATTGTTTACGTCAAATGATAGAAACCGGAAAAAAGGAATCTTCTAAGCACGCATTCCGGAAGTAGTTACAATGTCCCCTCCAATAATTTTTCCACGTAGCGGCATTTCTACCGAAATGACGAAACGAGCTAGGCTGTTCAAGAAGATAAAAATTTTCCCTGGGCATCGAAATTCAAAGTAAACTTCAAACGCAAATGAAAAGACAAACATTGCAATGAATTTGTGAGTACTTACTGCAAAAAAACTACTCGTTTCACCTGTCGCGCTACACGTAAAGAAATAAATTAAAATACAAGCAAAATAATTTATTGGTGTACATAAAAAAAAAAGAGTACAAGCTTTAGTACCAGCTGATGCAAAATGTGGTAGCACCAGAGGGAGGTTCAGAGGTGTAATATTTGGGGGTGGGACGTAGTTATAATCTTAGTGCTTGTGTTTTAGGCTACTCACTTAACTGCTAACGGGGCTGCCCACCAAAGTCAAAATAATGCCTGTTATTCACATAAATTTCAGAAGAATTGCGTGCTCAGAAAAACCCGTATCAATACACGTAGCACAGTCCCTGTGTACAAAACTTTCATATCCCTGTTTACCACCAGACTGCGCATTCAACTTTAATAACAATTTGTGCATGTTTGTGCGCACGAGCTAACTGCGCTCGCAGCTTCCCCTTTTCCAGAAGCAACAGATTCACTGCGTTACACGCAAGTGTGTGTGTGAAGCCATTCTCGTGTCATTAGCATCTTCGGGAAGGATCGCATGCCAGGAGTTAAGTTTCTTACAGCTTTTTAACTTTAACCTAAACTTAAAAAATTAAAACTGCCATCCAGTCAACCAAACTATGTGAAATTTTTTTAACGGAAAAGGGAAGGGGTGAACAGATTTTAGTTACTACCATTACTTTATTTAAACATTCATGTGCGCTGTTGACTTATTTACATTATTTATATGTCTTTCTGTATATGTTTCAACTATTGTAGACAACTAGCTAAAGCCCATGCTGGTGGTGTTGGATGCACCGTTTGCAACACTAATACGGTGTGGTCGCTCATGTGTATGTCCGTGCTTCACCAAACGAAATTTTTTCACTTGCTGGCTTACTAACGCTCAATCAATCAGCGTATCCCGTTGTATAATTTTTCGTTAGTTGCTAAAGTGGTTGCGTATTTCTCGTGCCCGTAAATTGTACGATAGCATGTGGCCGTTTCAGATGCCACAAGGCCGAGTTAAGGTATTTATGTATATATAGACTATTGTTACTTACTCAAGTGACAATTCGACACCACAATCAATTTGAATAGTTTCATAAATCAAACTGAAAATTTTCCACACACTCTTAACAGAGTGTAAATTATATACAATAAACAGCTTCAAGACTATTCCGTCCAGAACAACTGATGGTCTGTTACCTTTGACAAAACATAAAGTAACTTTATTGCTAACTTTTGTCTGATTAAAAAAGATGTTTAACGGAAAACTTATTATGCTTCACCAGAACTTGTGCTTACCCAGCCTTGGTTAACCTACGACAGAAGTGTAGAGAGGTTATGGACGTACGTAGTAGCATTTTAATAATTACATAAAATACATAGAGCTTTTGGTAGATTCAGTGAATCTAAAAAAAAAAAATAAAAAACTCCAGAAACCAGGGAGGTTACTATGTCCCTTACGTGATATAGTCGACAAGCTAGAAGAGCAACACACAGCCACAACAATGAGCTTAGTACCGTTCCTTAACGGCCTCAGTCATGTGAGTGCCCGACCGTGTGACTTGTATTCGGCCGTCTCAACATCTAAGCTGCTAGGCTCACTTAGTTTTTCCCTTACGCGAGTAGTCTCTGTAACTAGTGGATACACCAGTCTCCCTCTCCATATACTCATGACAGCTTTAGTTAACATACAAAACGACAAAGCCCAAGATGTAGTAATGCATCTACAAGGCAAATTTTGCTACCGTGCCAATCTCAGCTGTAGGTACCACAACAGTTGCCTCCTTTTTTTTTTTTTTTTTTTATTTATTGGCGTATACAAACCAGGTGCACAGGCAGGATTTTCTGAAGGGGTTTCCTACAAATAATTTTCGCCCCCCCTCCCTCCCCCTCCCCCCTCCTTTCAGATGGTGGCTCAGGGATGGGCATTTTTTTGCTATTTTGGGCGCTCTGGTGGGTTCTCACTGCAATTGACATTTCAAGTAAACAAAACTAAGTGATAAGTAAGAGTCAAATCTGTTATCTTAGGTTATATCTAAGTGGGGGAAACCGAAAAATGCCTCTTCTCGAAAACCCGAATGTGTTTTCCGTGCAACTCGGAAACTCCCACGTGCAAGCAGAAGAGCCCTCTTCCATTAAATCAATAAATCAAGCGAAGAACCCATCGGGATCGTAGTGTTTAATAAAACCTAACCTAACTTAACCGAGGAGAGATAGGAAGTTGACCATTCACGTCATCATACCAAGAAATAAACATTTTGTGCTGGATTGCTCGCAAGATCACGAGGCGAGCGGCTGTGCCAGTCCACCAAAGTGGTGGGAACTAAGAACGTTTACATGTTTCCAAAAAGTTATTAAAAAAAATAAGAATGCATGAAAACTTTAATTAAAGTCATAGGTTAACTAAACAACGTCTGTAAATAAAAAACGAAGTGCCAAAAATGAAGAAACAGTTTTAAAAAAAATAAAGGGCCACTTTAATACTTCCCACCCACACTATGACGTCATCTACGCCTCGTCCCTTCCTCCCACGCGATGGAGAGAGAGAAAGGATTGCCCTCCGGACACATTTTGCGCGCCGGAAAGTGGAAAGGTCTTATTTGCATTTTCGATTGCACCAGATGACACCGACGGGAACGTGCGTATTGTCTCGTGCTAGGGTTGCTTGCTTGCTTGGTATCTCGCTACTTCCCTCCCTCCCTCCCCCCCCCTACCCCCCCTGGTTGAAATAAGGCCCCCCCCCCCCCCCCCCCCCCCCCCCAAAGCTTCTCGGCCCTACCATCAAGCCTAGTTTTACTCTGGCTTCAAAATGAATGATGATAATCTAAAACTAAAACCTAAAGGGCAGAGTCTCTTACCCACACAAGGTAAAAAAAAAATATATCAGTTTCTTTGAAGAAGTTATCGTTTGTTGTGGTAGAAGAACGGCTTTGTAGTTATTTTTTATGCAGTTGCTTTAATATAGATACACTATATGAAACCAGTGATGGGCAGTAGTTAACTACATGTAGTGAAAACTAGTAATTAAACTACCTTCAAAGTAGTTAAGCGGTAGTTACAACTGCTACCTTAAATTGCAGTTAACAGCTGCTAGTTAAACTTTTTTTTGTAGTTAAACTACTTGTTGTTGAACTGTTTTTTTTTTAAATTTTTAAAGGCCAACCGGCAAATTTTGTAGAAAATAATTAAAGTGATATTTTATTATTTTTATTGGGAAAGGTCAAATACAGTGCTGAAACTCTTAAATTCTGGCTAAAGCAATCGGATCATTCCATTCACTACTGAAATTGAGAACAGCGCTTGAACTCACTTTGCTACAACTCTCTGCATCATCCTGAACATTACCAGAAGAGTAGCAGTCATGATCTTGACCCACACCCTATACAGTGCGTGTCAGACGTGATCCGTGTGCCACTATCACTGATTTCACACAACTCAATATGTGCCACGCTGAGCACACTGACCAAGGCTGAATATCAGCCAGCCCAGGCCAGCTCGTTACGGAATTCACATTTTAAAACTCATAGCGGCCGTGTTTACACCATCCAATGGTGGGGGGATAAGGATGAGTGGTGCAGTCCTTATCCCACCACAAAGCGATTGCATAGGGGAGCAGACAATACGAAGGGTTTTTTTTTTTTTATCATGGCAGAAGGATAGTTTATTAGATGGAGTGTTGGAGCACACCTCTGCCTAGTGGTGCTCTGGTTGCTCACCAGGGTTCATTGTCTCATTTGCATGTAGTTATATGCATAGCCACTTGTGGCCGCCCCTTATGCTCAGAACTAAATAGTCCTTTCTCTGTTCACACCCATCTTTGTATGAAGCCACCGCATACATAACAGTAAAGTATAGCGAGTGCGCGCCCGGTGCGAGACAAATTTAGCAGTGTGAAATCTGTATATACCTATTTTATTCAGCGTGCTCGTAATGGAGTAAATGTCGAATGAAGTAAAATTTTAGATCGTTTTCATTCGGACTCCTTAAAACAGTGGACTGTTAGTGTTTTGGTTATTAAATTGGATTTTTGTTAGACTATTATTTCATTAGATTAAAAAAAAGGTAGTTAAAAAGTAGTTATAACTACTAACTATCACAAAAAAAACTGTAATTGTAGTTACAACCAGTTTTATTTAAAAGTAGTTAGTAGTTGCAACTATTTTTTTCACTGTAGTCAGTAACTGTAGTTTAGTTACTTTTTTAGTGATTACTGCCCATCACTCTATGAAACCCTTAACTCAGACAACTGGTCACTGAAAGGCCTTTGCGACTGAACAATTTAGATGCACGTGAAGCATGTTTTATCAACCAACGAAGAATTGTTTGGTAGTTAAAAATAAAGATTATATGTAATCTGGGAGCGAAACAATCGGTAACAAACGGGGGTGGGGGGGGGGGAACAGTTGTTTAATGCCTGGTTGTATCAATACACTGAAAGAAATTACATTCCCATGAGGAAATTGTCATCAATCTTTTGTTTATTTCATTAAATAATTCCAGCTTCGTTGCGTTTATTTACGCTCACCTTGGGAGAAGTGACTGAAGAGGAACGCGCTGATTGAGCGAAGCGAACGAAGATCAGTGTTTGTTAGCCAGTGTGCGCAAAAATGCACTGAAAAAAATACATTCCCATGAGGAAATGAACATGCAGGTTTTTTTTTAACAATTCCTGATTTATTGCGTGCATTTTGGCTAACTAAGGGAGGAAGAAGTAACTGAAGGGGGTGCGCTGATTGAGTGAGCAAAGTGAACGAAATTCTGCGTCCCATTGTGCGCAATAAATATGGTTAAAGAAATTGTTTGTAGAAGCATGGACACGCATGAGCGACCAAACCATGCCAATGTTGAAAACAGTGCATCAAACACCACTCGTGCTTTTTGTTAGTATTGGATATAGAAGGGTGAATCTCACACGTCATTTCCGCAAAGATTTCTGTATGCTAAATGTGTTGAATGCAGCAATCAAAAAGCTTGTTCTTGGACATACTTTCTGTCAATGCATATATTGTACTAAACGGATAGTTTGCACTTTGTCGTATTCTTTGATCGGGTATTCGTCATCATTGATGTGCTTGATTGGGTCTTGTAGCATTGCACTGATGAAAAGAAACAGGTCCAGAACATAAAAGAAGACACAAGAAAAGCAAATGAAATAATAATAACAATAGTATACTGGTTTTTCCACATATTACGAGGAGAGAAGACGCAAAGGGCAGGGAGCTACTAATACAGTTTCCAAAACATGGGTTGGGGTGGCCTGCTGGTGAAAGATTTTAATGCAAGGGGGCGCTTAAGAAAGACATTCAACTATTCCAAAACCAGTATCCTGTGAAAACCAGAAACAGTTAAGGCATTTACCGTTTCTGCCTCAAGCGCTTTCCAGAATGGAACAACCCGTACTGTGAAGAATCATCGACCACAATCGAGACGCGAAGATTGTCCGTCAAGCTGAAGATTGTGTCAGTGTACAAATTTGCGGGGGACAAGATCGGAAGATCAATGGAGATCAAACCGTGTGGGTCTTGTAAGTTAAAATAAGATCGAATTTTATTCGTAGTAGTTACAGCTCCTCAATCAAGACCAAGCATGCTAAATCGGTTACTGGAGTCAATTTCCCTAAAGCCAAGCAAGTACTTTGTGAACCGACGCTGGACTCTCCAAGAGGTCAATGTCCTTGGCCAAATGTGGAGCCAGACCGGGGTCGCGTATTCAAGGATGGAGCGTACAAAAACCTTCAACGCCCAAACCTTGCTATCATGACGCGCTACTCGTGCAATTTTCAAGTGATGCCAAAGCCGAGCAACAAGAACGGTTGGCTACAGTTAAATAATTTTGCATATTGGCCGAGCTAAGCAACGCGTTAATACCCCATTGAATTTATATGTTTGTTTGTCTGTGTGTATGTTTTTCTGTTTGAGGCTCCATAACGTTCGGCAATTTTGTTTTGATTTGATTAAAATTTCACCGACAACAAGATTTGTTGCGTGAAAGAATTAAAAAATGAAATTTCTACCTCAAATATTTTAGGGGCAGGGTGAGGGGGGGGGGACGATATTTAACGTATAGCACTAGGCTGAAGTCATATAAGTACAACAGCAAAGCATTGCCCCGTGGAGCACCTGACAGAAATCATAGATTTGTGAACATAGACACTGAACTAATGTATTACACCATCTCTCGCTCGGCCGAGTAATTGTAACATTCAAAATTCAATTAAATGCTAGTTATGCTAGTTTGTTTTATGCGATTGGTGCATGCGATTGTAACCGTTTGAATTCTATGTTCATTCTTGTTGAAATGCAAATTGAATTAAATACATCATTATGAGCTTCACATTATATACTTGATGACCTAATGTCTGGGTAACCCCCCCCCCCCTTGCCATTCCGAATCGGTTACTACGAAAATCACATAAGTATGTGTGTATGTACCTTGCCTTGCAGTACATCTACTGATATCGTCCTTGAAGGTCAACTACTCAGGAATGTGGACTTAAAAAGGGTAGCCCTAAATGCAACGAATACCCAAACAAAATGGAAACGGTACTTCCGGCAAAGCAACCTTGCTGAACCAAATGTGGCTTGGAATCTTCACTGAATGTATTAGTGTCCAGCAGCGAAGCATCCCTGTACAAAATTAAATAAAGTGTTCGTGGTGGTCGAGAGGGGGCAGAATCGAGTCTGGTTGCCCGACGAAGTTGATGTTGTCGATGACTGCCAACATTGCCGACCAGGGCAGAGTGTGAAGCTACTAGTCTTCTACAGTAGCTATGGGTGCTATTCTGATGTTTTTTTTCTTTCACAATATCTTGATCCGTAACCATTTTCGGAGAATTCCCAATTTGATACCCCTGGCTTTGTCCCTCATGCCTTTCGTTTTATTTCTAAAAACTCTATTAATGTTTAAACTTGAGTGGCTGTATCTAGGCGAGCATTTGTTTGCTTCAGGTGACCTGCAACTTGACGAAAATTCAGAAAAATTCAAAGCACTTTTCACGTAGATTTCAAATTCCTGAAGTAGAATTTCACCTTGGTACATGAGGAATTATTTCAGTACCTTCTCACTTCAGTCTACTTTTCATGGACAAAATAAACTGAGGTACGGAAACGAAGAAGGGGGGGGGGGCGGATTGAGCGAGAGCAGCGAGAAAATACCCTGCATTTTAAGTTTTAGTGCCTAGGCCTAAATTATACGATCAGCAGAAAATGTTGACACTATGATAAGCAATACAGTCCAGCGTTATGAGTCAATGTTTTCTTCGCTATGTGAAAAACTAAATTAAGTGAAGCATACATAAACCATTGTGGAATTGATAACGATAACATCACTTGATGCTTAATGTACGGTTTGACTGATTCAAAGTCAAAACAGCAAAGGAACACGAATAAGGTTTCCTGTAAGGTTTCAGATGCCACAATGTTGCTGACGTGTTAAGTCCACGTGAAACCTTACTGCTGTCCTCCACCACTCTAGCCACGAAAAACAAAATGTTTCATATGTTCTTTACTTTAAAAAAAAATTTGAACCCGGTAGGAAAGCTAACGATTGGTGTCTGCCATTTGATTTAACAGCATCACTGAAAAACAGTAAAACCTAAAGACTAAAGAAAACTAAAAAAATAAATATAAATAAATGAATATGAGATGTGTATGGCTATGTGTGCATCTGGTTGTTCTTAATTCCAAGCTATATGGTTTTAAATGTAAGCGATGTAAGGAATATATTACTCGATAAGCTAAGCACTACGAAACAAAGCCAGTTCATATTATTATTTGAAAGTTGGGTACTAATTTATTTTGCTTGTGTTGAAACCTACCGTAATAATACATTAAATAACTGTTGGACCCCCTATTATAATATTTATAGAGTCTGTTTTCTTTGGTGGTTGCAATGGTTGAGGGTAGCAGTAAGGTTTCACGTGGACTTAACACTTCAGCAACATTGTGATGTGTGAAACCTTATAGGAAAGCTTATTCGTGTTCCTTTGCTGTCTTGACTTTTGATGTGGAACAAGTTTAAAGCAAATGGGAACAAACGTGCACGGTGGCTGATTATTCTGCTCAGTTTTAGCTGACCATTTGCACGGCCAACATGAGCAGCCCACCAGCGTTGTCGTGGCTAGTGTAGTACATAAATGGACCCTAACGAAAGGAAAATTACAGCCCCTAAGCAAACAATGAGGACCAACAGCGTTCCACTTCAGGCTGACGCCAGCTCTCGAAAGTGCAATTTACGTTTAGGCAAAATGACATTCCCAGAAAAGGGTTACGACGGAATAAAAAAATGTATGGGCCATCCGGCCAACCCTTACAATAATCCGGCTGCATATTGAGCGAGCGCGCGCGCGGCTCAAGAGAGGGGAGGGTCTTTAGTGCACTGTCACGACTTTCATTTCGACCAGTCGCGTGAAATATGGCTGGCTCATTGCAAGTCTCGTGGGAGCGAGAACGAATCGAGAACGACTTTAATCAGTGCATTTGGCGTTTGAAAAGGACATAACAAAACGACACTTGCACCAACCTTCGACGCGACCTCTGGGAAACGGAAGGACAATTAACGACAGCCATTGGAGAAACGGCAAAGTGTGTTATTGCGCAACCGCAAAACTGTTAAAGAGTCCGAGAACGGCCGCTTTTGACGCTTAGAATTGAAATGCTAGATCACTCTTCAAGAAACAACACTATTTCGAAACTCGTTTTTTTGTTTCGGTGGCAGAGCCCAGGCTAGTTCCTTAAGGAGCTGCACTGGAAAGGGTACCCTGGCAAAGTCTCTGTTAGTTTATGCCAGCCAGGCAGTGTGAGAGACTACCATACTTCTTAAGTAGCTATAGGGTCTAATCTGGCCTATCTGCGATGATCAGAGATTTCCCTGTTCGATGCCTGGTTTGCCTCTATTATCGTCTTCGTAATACAAAAACGTGTGTTACCGGTGAAAAACGGAGCTGTTCATCTATACTAGCGGTAGTTTGCTTCAGGTCACTTAAAACTCCAAGAAATTGATTAAAAAATCCATATTGGTAAGCAATGCTTTGTTATTAAGTCGGCGTTGTAGCACCGCATTTCAATCAAGATTATCGGCTTCATGCTTCCTTAAAAGTCCTACGATTCACGAAGATGTCGTCATTGGCCTAATATGGGCATAAGGAAATTGAAAGTAAACCGCCTCCTCTGAAAGAGGTGTACTGTATAGATCTGTGGTTTATTGGTTGATGACTATTGAGCGACGAGTAAAGCTTTGATTTATATAATTACTGAGTAGAAAGGTGTGGTTTTTTCAGTGTAAGTCGACCATGGTGTTCGTTTTACGGAAAGACCACAAATGACAAAGTATGCGTCTCAAGCAGCTTGCATGTCAGGCTTCATGTCAAATTCACGTGTTAAATGCAACAATCTTGTTGTAGACGTATTTTCTGCCAACTCTAGTATCCGTTAATTAGAAGCCACCCTCTATTATACGTTAATTAGAATCATTCCTGTGCTTTTTGGGATGATTGCCAGATATTCTCCAGTTGCACTACCAAAGTTTTTGAAGTATTTTTCGGGCACAACAAAAACGTAACAGTAAACGCCAAAAAGCGCCAGTGGAAACTTGCCTTTCATTAGCGTGCCAAACGTGCTGGGAAGATTTCAAGCTTAGTGCACGGTGCATAACTGTTGCGCCCTGCTGAACGAAATGGGGGAGGGGAGGGGGGGGGGGAAGAAGGAGGCTTAATGGCGCGTCAGCAGATAGGTCATAAGCGCCAACCTCAGTCACAGTACAGTGGTCAACAAATAGTAAAACCTAATACGCTACAATAAATTGGTTTCTTTTAGGGTGTTTTTGCCTTAATTGCTGCGCTTAATGGATCTTGCAGTGGAGTCGGACCAGAAAAACTCAAACCACAACCAAGTAACTACAGGGTATCCAAAAGTCCCAGTCCCCGCTCACAACTTTTGAAGGGGTTGAATGAAGAAAGTGAAACCCTGGCAATGTAGGTTAGGTTAAAGGATTTACCTTTATGTACAGTACCGCTCAAAAGTAAATGGACAAATACAACAATAGATGTGCTGCTCCAGCCTGCTGCTGTAAAGAGGACGAGCATTTCCATTGTTCCAAAAAATAACGATAGCAGAGAACAATCTGTATCAAAATTAGCAGTACACCAACAATGATTAAAAGGAGTAAACTACAAGTGTTCTATCTACCAACGTTCGACTTAAGCCTATAGTAAGCACCAGGACGAACTTTTGGTGCCAGACAACTCAGCCGAAATAGTCACTGAACAAGTTGACTGTAATTTTCGCACTGTGTCGCCGATTGTTCGAAGTGCTAAAAGTGAACTAGGAATACTTATGAATGCAATTTAATTCTGAATTACTTTTCACTTCAATTGTGTTTCATTTGTTCTTGTTTAATGAGACTTTAAAGCAACATCCGGCCTGCCTTATGACCATCCGCCTGCATTATAACAGCCACGCCACGCGCTGATCGCATCCGCACATTTACCATAGCCAAGGTCAACTCAAACAGTAGCTTCGTTTCTAGCAGCGAAGAACGCAGCTACTGTCTCAGTTGGCATTGCGCCTAATAGACAAGCCAGCATGAACGCATTAATTGTGTCGTCAAAAACCGGAATAATGCTTGTATTTTAAAATCACAATTTATAATTTTCTAGAATTATCTTATAATTTTGCTTCGGAAATTATAAGATAATTCTAGAAAATTATAAATTGGAATCAATTTGGATAAATTGGAATTAATAGGAATAAATTGCGATCTATTGGAATAATTAATTTTAATTTTACTGCATTAGTCTTTTAGATGTTTGATCTAATAGTAATTACTAGCAAACGATGTAAATTAGTACTTCGCACACACAGATAAAACTTCCAGGTCATTGTAGGCGCGCAAAGGATCATATACGTTATGGAAGAACGTGAATAAATTTCCCCAATATTCAACAGAAACTCTCCCAGGTCGCGCGGCTTTGCCGCTGTGTGCGTGGGGGCCCTAACTGTAAGTAAATAGACCTTTGGGGCCCTACTTGATGTGGAGGATCGAGAAAAATGGCGCTGGGAGGTATATCCCTTAACTGGAATAAGAGTGTCACTATCTTGAAGATTGCTGTAATTCAAAACTTTAATTAAAGAAAATCTATTTAATTAGGAAACATCAGCTTTAAATAATTATAGCGTGGGTGATCACGGTTCCGACCACAAACTTGGTGGCAGTCATTTTGGCTATGATATCACTACTTGCTATGGCGAAAACTTGATCGTTCCCTTTGCTTTCAGTCTTCACTGGTTATTAGTTCAAAAGTTAAATGAAAAACTTGACCATTGCTACCAAAGGTTAAGTTTTTCCTGTAGCGTCTGAAATATTAATTAGTGGAATTAATTTTGGAAATTTTTGATCGGTTGATATCACTTCTTTGAAAGGATAAACCATTCTTTAATGGGTTACCCGTTCACCAGCTTTATTTTTTTGATATAATATCACTTTTGCTTCAGTAGAATAAATAAGTGAATATTAGGCCGTTTATAAAAATTATTTCTCGACCCTTGGTGCGGATAGACGGTTTTTTAGTCTTCTGTGCAGTTTTCTGAAAGCGGCTGAGACGACTATAACAACGACTTTGTCTGTCCGTCCGTCCGTCACTTTCAAACTATAGAACGGAACAGATGACAATCTGTTTTCACCGTTTGTCTTTTCGTCCAAAACTTTGTTAAGAAACACGGCAAGTTAAAACAGCTAATAGGCCTTCTCGACGTAACTCAATGAAATAATAACATTTGATCGTCGCATTTAACCACTACAGGAAGTCACGCAACCGTAAAAACAAAAGAATTTTGTAAACGACACACAGTAGCGTCATTTTAATAATGTCGACACCGTGTTGCATGCCTACTCTCGAACCAAATTCTCCTTTAGCAGCTACTTACGAAATTAAAACAGCAGGTAAAAAATTAGGCCTTAAATCACGTTGCCGCGGCATCGCCAAATCTCCGCACCATGTTGCATGAATGCATAAGCCTACTCTCGAACCCAATTCTCCGTTAGCTGCTACTTATTAAATTAAAATGGCAGCTAAAGATTAGGCCTAAAAGCTGACAAGTACGCCTAAATTTTAAAACTAGTCCTAAAAGCTATCACATTTTTAACCGGCAATTGTGTTTTTAGATTATAATTATAATAGAGATCGCTGTCCCAGTGAGTGATAGGGGTGCGCGCCTCAATATTATCGAAAGTGGTCGAAGTGTACAGAAGACCTGTTACGGCTAGGTAGTCTCTGCAGCCGCTTGTTTTATTTTATTATTTATTCCATTCTCACGGCTTCAAAAGACCCTCGAAGTTTTATAGAATCTAAATGCTGTGCCACATTTTTCTGAAAAATGGCCAGTTGTTTGCCTTCTTGAGCAAACGTGCTGTTCTAATGCGCCTTTTTTGGGAGTTACCTGTAGGTTTTTTTTCTGAATAATTTGAGAAACATTAAAATAATGCATTGGAATATCGAATTGGGTCATTTTTTGGAGAAGTTATGAAAAAAAACAAGTATCGGTGACGATGCTGCATTTAGGAATAAAAAATTAAAAGGTTCTGCGAAGAGGGGGGTGGGGGAGGAAGGTTACTCCATGCGGCGGGACTTGAGAAACAACTTTTTTTTAAAACGGCCTTATTTTAATTAAATACGCTACACGGTAGAAACTGGCTTGGATAACTATAAAATCGAATGAACCAATTGTTATTACTTCCTTTAAAGCGAAACAATTCAAAACGAGTGTGAAATTCAGTTCAAATTTATTTGTCTGATGTTTGACAATTTTTCCAGACGTAATGCAAAAATGAGACTTCGTTTTGGGTTCAACAATAAACTTATAAAGTATTGGCGCTCCATACCAGTACAGCTGATTACCGAACGTCGGCTCCAGTTTTGCTTTCTATTGTTGCAAGCGCGTGAACATGGCAACAAAGGTTTGTCCATTTATTTTTGAGCGGTACTGTACAACCGGCATTTCGCCTGCCCCCCCTCCCCTGAGGGGGCCCCAGGGGCCCCTCAAAATTTTCCAATGGAATGGGGGTAAAGGAATACCTTATTTGAAAGGTCTTCAATAGGCAAGTAAAGTGCCACAATGATTGCATCGATACGATGAGCACATCCAAAATGGCGGCCATTCAAACATTAGGATTTTCCTTTGCATCCTATGTGTTATTCAGGCTAAAGACATCGCAAAGGGACGTAAGTGGCAGCAAAATGCTTCGCTTAATTTGATTGGATTACACCCACAACGTCGTTTGCAATTTGAAACACAACGTCTGGGCCTCAGTTCCCTACTCCCCCCCCCCCCCTCCGGACTCTCTTTTAATAATAATCTGACCGACCTTGCTTCGCTACTGGCGAAACATGAAATTCGGACGGTGAACAATTTTCATTAGTTAGACATTATGTTCATTAAACGTTCAAAGGATTGAAAGGAATTACTAATGTTAAGGAAGGTACTACATTCTCATGCACCTCACTTCCTAGAGAACGTAAGGGGGCGGGGGGCACTGAGGCCCACACACTGGATTTCAAACTGCAGAAGACGTTGTGGGTGTAATCCAACCAATTTCAACGAAGCAATTTGCTGCCAACTACGTCCCTTTACGATGTCTTTAACCTAAGTAACACACAGGGATACAGAGGAAAATCGTAATATTTGACCGGCTGCCATTTTGGATGGGCTTATCATATCGACGCTCTCATTGCGGCATTTTACTCGCATAATGAAGACTTTTCAAATAAGGTATTCCTTTACTCCCCATTCCATTGGAAATTTCTGAGTTGCCCCCCCCCCCCATGGGGGGCAGGCGAAATTCTGGGTGTACACAAAGGTAGATCCTTTAACCAAATCTACATTGCCAGGGTTTCACTGTCTTCATTCAACCCCTTCAAAAGTTGTGAGGGGGGACTGGGACTTTTGGGACACCCTGTATATAGCAGATTTGCATGAAATTATTTAATCAAAACCTCGATATAGCTTGATAATAATAAAAACATAAACTCAGTAAAACAAAAGTACTATGTAAGACGTGATATTAACACGAAGTCTTAAAGGAACATAAATCCCTGTTGGCTTTCCTGCATGACTTAGTTTTGCGACATTAGTTCAAACGTATGTAAATGTTGCAAACACCGTCATTTTCTTGTTTTTTCTTGCGTGCGAGGTGATTTGGCGACATTAACTCTGTGTAAATGTTGCCAACTGCAATCTCATCGGGTCGCACAATATACCAGAAGGATTTATGTCCTTTTAAGTGCTGTTGGGGCTGAATATAATTTAAAATGCGGTTTAGTACTTCTTACATAGCTGTTTTTATTTTTTTTTGTGTAACTGATTTTTAAGATTTTTTATGGAACCTTGAGTCCAGTCTCCAAAAAAATGTGTAGAAGGGTGACAAGGTATTGGGAAAGAGATTTACCCAATTATGCAAAATATTTGTTGTGGAGGTTTTGATTGTTGCGATTGCTTGAAATATACGTTTTGATGATTGTGTAATGCGTTGTTGTCACAAATAAGTGTTAATTCACTTCGTGACATCTTTATTTAATTATTTAATATTAAAAAGAAAAACTTCACTCCTGACGTACGTGCGTAGGGTTTCTTTCTTCAGTATTTAGGTCTGTAATACGAATCCACTTCGCGTCTTCTTGGCTCGGAGACCAAGGCCCGTATTCTGAACGCTGACTAAAACTCGAACGTGACTTGAAATGACGTCACACCTATTTAGTACCATTCACCACCCGATTTCCTCCAAATGTATCCAAAAGAAGTTCTGGTGGTGAATGGCACTAAATAGGTGTGACGTCATTTCAAGTCAAGTTCCGAGTTTTAGTCAGCATTCAGAATACGGGGTCAAGTCTCTCTCGCCGGTGCTTTGCTCGCGTCACTCGGGTCCCCAAGTTTTCAGCACTAGCTGAGCTTAGTTATTTTCTCTTCTTGCGTACGTCTTCATGTGGAGAAGTTAATTGACCTTTAAGGCTTCAGTTAGTGCGAATGACTTATGCTTGCTGCATTTAGCCAAGTTAGGAGAAAGAGAGAGAAAGATATCTTGTGTAGAGGAGCGACCAAAACGGCATACTGGCTACGAGGCTACCATCCGCAGCCGGTCGTTTAGATAGCTGCAAGATGCACTGGATATACGCGGAGGTAAAACATTAGCGCAGTTTATCAAGTCATTACTGTGAAAGCGGTTTCTTGGACGTAAAAAATGTCCACTTTTGGGATTTGTTGGCAATTGCTCCAATTTTCAACAAGTAGAATCTTTTTTCCGATTTATAATCTTAATATGTTTCGCAGCGTAAGGCATGGACAAAACAACGTTTTTTAGACCTAAGAAAGCCTCTCTCACAGCGTCGACTTGACTAAAGACGCCGTTGTTCTTTATCCCCACTTGTATGCAGTGCCCCTTGCAGATAGCTCAAAGACCGGCGCCAGATGCTACCCTCGTCGCCAGTGTGGTGTTATTGGCGCTGCTCTACACAAAGTATCTGACAGCTGCGACCATATTTAAAATTAAACGTTTCGAAGGGGGAAAAAACTTTCAACTTGAAGGTTTTTTGCCCATTCGAAACGTTTGACTTTAAATATGAAGATACGAATTTCCATGAGTCAAAATACTTACCATAGGTGACTGTCACTTCGTTAATTTTCCCTTCTTTAGCCCTTTTTTATTTGATATGACCTATTTACGGCGGCGCAGTTTTTTTTTTTTTTTTAGCCCTGGTAATATTGTTTCATTATTGAGGACGAAAACAACATGAGACAGACAGAGCAGTTGTTGATTGGGAAACCAATAAACCTCGATTGTCATTGGTATTTGTGTCAGCGCTATACAAATCAAGCATCCTTCTTATTCCTTGCTTTTATTTACCCCACCCCTTGTTGCAGGGCTCCATTTCGTAGAGAGAGAGAGAGAAGGGCCCCTAATGTCATTTCCTTTGGTCGGAAAGGCTGACACAGCAAAAGGGGATGCGAATAAAGCCTATTTGGCCTCTTGTGATTGGCTTAACCAAGCGCGTGCAATCAACAAGCACCAGACCACCCACCATTCGTGTCACCCAGCCATATTGCTTTGACTTGCCCATGTCTTTAACACAATTTCCTTACGCTCTATTTACCCCCTCTAGCTTTGTCCCCACTCTTCCCCCCCCCCTCAATCGCCCCCAAATGGGGCACCTGACGCTACGAAAAGAGGAAAACGAAGCTATTTCACTTTATAATATGGAGGAAGTCGTTTTTTATTATTATTTTTAAAAATCAAAATGCATTACAAGCATATCTCGCGTTTGCAGACAGTGGAAATACTGACTCACGGTCAGTGAAATATGTCCTGGTGTCCGCAAAAACGAATAGCCGCAAAATTTATAAGTCCAACTTTTTTTTTTAAGTTTTTTATAAAAAAGTGAATGTAGCGACCTTCTGTATCCAAAATCCAACTATCGATTCCGAAAAAGTGGGTCGTACTTCATGAAATTTTTGAAAATGTACTTGGAAAAAATACCAGCTATCGTTCGATGTTCTCAATGTTGTTTTATACTTTGTTTGAGTAATGGAGGCCAGTCAGATTTTAGGATGAATATAGATTTTATGCCCACTTTAAGCATACATCAACATCAACCATCATGGCCAGCACTCCACACCTGATTCCACGACCAGCATGCTTTGCAAACCATACAGTTATATACCTACTATCTGGAGTACTACATCGAGATAGTTGCAGAGCAGTATAGTAGCGATCACTACGCTCAAGACGTACTTAAGCCAGAGACAAAATTATTGGGCCCACTTGTTGGAATCAGAGTTGGATTTTACGTGGATCCAAAAAATTGTACCTATTTTTACTTTTTTCATTCAAAAACTTAGAAAGAAAAAAACTCGCTTTAACCCTTTAAGGGTCGAATACACTTGATGACTTTTTTTTTTAAAGTCCTACTTGTTAGTTGATGGATTCGTACCAGCAGTCTTATGGTTTGGAGTCAAGGATGCTGACCCCATGAGTTGCTGCTTCTTCTTTGCTAGGGGCCCCCTCACAAAGCTCGCGGATAGCGTGAGCAGCATAACACAAAATATAAAACACCAAAGTGTAGAAAATAAGCAGTATGCCGTCAACGTCAAAATCGCTTCACTAGTAAATGGTTGATGCAGTGTTAGTCGATATATATTGACGTCTTTGAGCACCATCCCGTGAAATTTCAGCTGTGGTCAGACCTTAAGTTAGAAGCCGCAGCGCGAGCGTTTCAAGGAGTTTCCTATACGATAACGGACAAAAAGTAAGTAAAGCATCACAGTTCGTATCCACACAACGAAAAACAAGATGTCTCCCAGTTAAGAATGACATGAAACAAGCTAAAATGTTACACACTTTCACCACTTTCATAAAAAACAACCCGTGCCCCCCCCCCCCCCGTATCACAACAACAGAGTCAACATCCAATAACACTTGCAACATCAAAGATTGTCACAACACCCAAATTCGATGTCCCCTTGACCCTCTTTCTACCACAAATGCAGATTAGTACACGGGGAGATTCACCCCAATCTACTGCGCTGTCATATAACATTATTCATCAAATTATACTCAATTCCCTACATACTTTAAAAAACCAGCATGCAATACTTCAATCCGAAACAGGTCGGTTTGCGTTATAGCAGATTGCTTCCGCATACAGAGAGCATGTAGGATGCGAAGACCACTCTAGCAGGTATGGACGAATCTCTTTTACTATAAGAGCTTTGTTGTAGAAGGGGCTGTCCTTATCCCAGATGAAAATTGATGAAGAGCCTGGCTGGCCGTCACATCTAATTGAAGTACCCTCGCGTTCCGTGACGTCAATTACGTTCAGCCCTTGTCCCTTGCTGCCCCTTGGCTAGCCTGCACAACACCTCTTTCCCACCCATTTACCGCTAAACGTAATGGATGAGTCCATCTGCCCATGCACGCCATCTTGGCTCGGGCAATGTCTAGTTTTCGTCATAAGCATCAGCAGTTTGGGGCAAAAATGGCCATCTGACCACACTACATCTAACCAGCTCCTTCCTGACTTTATCGTTTTAACCCCTCATATCAGAGCTTTGTGTTCACTATTTGTCCGAGGCCCTGGAGATGATTTTGAAAGGGTGGGAGGGGGAAGGGTGATCTTTCTGGTTGAAGGTGGATCTTATAGTTATAAAGCTATATGATAGATAATTAATTACTGGGGCTAGAAATTTGAGTTCTGATTATAAAACAATTGTTGATCCTGGAAAATATTTTCTCTTGCGAATGAAGCAAAAATACCACCATTCCTGCTTGCTCCGCTTAAACGAAATCAAGCATTTTTCAGACACATGTTTCCGATTTTTTGAATTTACAGTTTTAATTTTTAACGGAATTTTGACATCTAGCCCTTGATGTCGTTACAACAGAAGGATTGTGACCATCTTGGTTAAGGGGGTAGAGCTCACCCATCTGTGATTCGACAAATGATCCTAGACAAATCCCTGTCTTATGGAATACATGTAGGGGTTATTAGTGCGTGTGACAGTTCCCCCAGTGCCAACCCCACAGTTAAGAGACTTATTTCTTATATTCATTTCATTTTGTTCCTTGTGCATGTGGTTGGTCTAACGTAATTTCATTCTCAGTACGCAGAATAAATACCAATAAATGGTTTAACTCTACGACAGGTGGTCACTGCAGTTTCAACAACCGGATAAAACAAATTCCAGTAATACGACCAAACAATGAAGCAAAATGTCACGTGCCGCGGTGGAGTTTTTGACATTCGGGCGGTCCTATAAAATAAGAATGTCGTGCTGTCTTTGAAAGAACAGGTCTGGCTGAACCAGTTCCACTTCGCCTCAAACAAATAATGGTTGATTCACACTGTTCGCACGAAAAGTGTCTCCTGTACCGATTAGTGATCTCACTCCACCAAGAAAGGCTGCCACTAAGCTTCTAGTCCCAACCATCGCGATCACTGTCGTAGCTAAACATCAGCCGCCTCTCCCCCCCCCCCCCCGATCCGCTCTGCAAAGTAGTATAAAATCCTCAGCCTAAACTAATCCACAAAACCGAAAAAAAAACCGTAGGTCTGAAGAGGTACAATTTAATAAAAGCAAGCACCTTTAAGTTCAAAATTTAGTTCATTCGCTTAACGAAGCTGCTAGTGAAATAATACGATCTTTAACAACGAAGGGACACGTATTAGGGAGTGGTTTGAAATTGTATCAAGTTTTCTTTTTCTTTTTAATTTAAATTTAAATTTTAATGACGGCACGAAGTGCAAATTGCTTGTTTATGTCAACAGACCAAATGACAAAAACAAGGTCGACATCTAACCTAAACATACAAATCCAGTACAAACTGGTATGTCTGTAATATATCCCGTTTCTCCGAAAATTAAGACGTTCATTAAAATTCGATGAAACAGCTACACACCTCAAGCACAGATCCTACTAAGTCAATGCTATAGTATTCAAGGCAAATAATAATGAGGTTAATTATGAGAAAGAAAACAATATTAAATAAGTTGTTGCGATTTCATTAAGACCAATAATTCTTCGTAATGTAGCAGAGTTAATAGTGGTTTACGATACATTCAAGGTACAAAAATTATTGTTTACGCACTCTAGCAATTATTGTTGGTAAATTGGAAATAAGCCATCGGCAAAAATTATACACTAGAAATAACGTATTACAGTAAGCCACCTTTATGCACTTACGTTTCGTCAGAGTGGTGTGACCCCAGATTCGAATTGGCACTCCCATATACACCAGATCACTGTCATACCAACTTTACCGACATGGCCAATTAACTGTCCATTGGCATAAAGATTGATTAAAGACGGAACGCCGAAGGCTCAACAAGTTAAATAAATAGAGATGCAACCCTATGTACGTTGCCTTTTGGACTAATATGTCAGACTGTTTGAGCGGGGAATCGAACCCACAACCTTTGAAACCAAAGGCTACCACTGAGCCATACTGATACAGTCTTGTCAGTATGGCCGTGTCAGTATGGCTCAGCGGTAGGACCTCGGCCTTTGGTTTCAAAGGTCGTGGGTTCGTTTCTCCGCTAAGGCAGTCTGGCAGTCCAAAAGGCAACGTAAATAGGTTTGCATCTGTATGTAGGTATAAAGACGACTTACTGACTCTTTTTTTTTAATCCGACGTGTCACACGTCGAATTATTTCGGTCGTGGCCAAAAAACGGATGAATGCTATTTACGTCAGCCACATCTCCTCAAAAACCAGACACAGTTGTTCAATTCTGATCCGAGGGACGCTGTGGGTGAGTTGCAGTGTGCAAGCTCAAAAGGTTTAATGCTCTGTAGAATTTAGTCACCACGTGTTTGGTCTACTAACCTCTATTGAGGTGTCTCAGCGAAAAACCGTCGTCCGATAGTACACGATCAGTGGATGACGTCAGCGTAAAGGTGTGCGCTCAAACGAAAAATTGCCGCTGACAAATGCGTGTAACTGCGCATTTCGGCAAGTAAGCTCTTCAATATTGCGGTCGGTTAGAGGCTACACGTACACATCGAGGGGGCTCCTAACTTATCGGGAAGAACAGTACAAAGTGAGTCATCACTTACCTTTGCAGTAATCTGGATGGCACACCGAATTTTCATGCTGGAATCTGGACGGTACATTGAATGCGAGGCGCTCATAGCCTTTGCTGTATTGTGCTAGCCTGGCTACTTTTCGGTTGCGATATATTACACTATTTTATTACACGTATTTGTGGTGGTGTTTCCCATTGAACGAGTGAGCAAAGCGAATGATGTCCCCTTTTCACAGTGGCGGACTGGCCAGGGAGGGCCTACGTAATGGCCTCTGACTTTCGTATTTTTTTTTTAATCCGTAACAGGAAGACTCACGTTTTTATTGGTTCGATATTAGTTTTAACCACAGATTTAAAAATTACAAATAATAGTAATAAAGATAATTATAAAACGCTAGTAAAACGAGTACTTTGTATTGAGTCGCAAAAATTGGCCACATGAAATTGCAGTGTTATGTGAATATTTTAATAATAATAATAATAGTTTGGTGCAATTGCACGCAGGTCAGGAAAGGACCCTGGAAGGTCGCTAACATCCAGCCTGGAAGTCGTATAGTAAAACAATGAAATGCATGAAGCAATTGTAGTGAAAGTTAAAAACATAGATGAATAGTAAAATTAAAGCTATTTACAAATTTAAAAATATGTATAATAATAAAAACCGCAACGGGACAGTTTAACCCAAAGCCAATAAAAAAAAAAAGTTCACATGAGCATTCACATCATCAACACCAGCATTCACATGATCAAAACTAAATTAAAAACATTAACCCAACAATAAAAACTTAGCTTGCTACGTAATATTCTGGCCGCTTCAAGAACTCGGTTAAGTTTGACAAATTTAACAACCGCTTAAAAGTGTTAATGGAGGAGGCTGAAACCGTCTCGTCAGTCAGTGA
>JAHWFP010228638.1:23862-42389 GCA_023313725.1 Lithobius niger
CAACAGTAACAGTAGGGGGAAGTACAAAGCTTGTAGAGGTGGTTGCAACTTAACTTTTGTTAAACACCTAAGAAGCGTAAATAAATTTAAAGTAGTCAACCTCGCTACCCCCCACAAATTACAAAACAATTTTTTTTTAAATATAACGTGCAATATAGTAGATATTCTTCAGTACACCACGCATTCGCATTTTTTAGTAGTGTCCTCTTAGGACGTCTGCCGTTCCAACTGCATACATCAATTACACATTTTTTTTATCCTGCCATACAACACGTCGAATTACTAATGCAGTGTTACTGCATCCTTGTTAATTATTGGTCACTGTAAATGGGTTTTCAGGAGCTCCAGCAATCTTCAGCCTTACTTTGTTAGTGCTGTTGCATCTCTTTTCGTGTATTTTGCAGTAATCGTTCTTCAAACGTTTCCCCATTTTAAACACCAATTTGTTTCTTTTTCTCTTTCGGATGTATTGGTTTACAGCATATCCATACGAACGGTCTGGAGATTAACACACTGACGGATGACTCTTGGTTGGTGTGTATACAGGCTGGAATAGGGGAAATGGCGAATGTGTTTGAGAGTGGAGGGAGGGAAAATGGGTACATTCATTTCCTTTGTAGGTGAGTTTGAAACCCATTAAAGATAATGATGCCTAAGAAATTTAGTGTACCGTACTTTTTCCTCATCCGCAAATTTTGTATTGAAAGCCATCAGGAGTTATACCGTAACGTAGTTTTTAGAAAAAAAGTTTTCAGCAACACATTTTTGCCGACGAGGCTCAACATTGCCGACTTTTCGTGTACATGCCAAACAACATTGGAGACCCCCCCCCGTCATAACCGACGTACCGCTGGATTGTAGCGGCACGGGGTGTCGGAATTGTATCGACACGGAGCTACGTTAACTCCAGAATTTAAAAAAAATTCTGACCCCTGCGTTGGACCCGGAATTACAGTAGCACCGGATTCGTGATTTGTTTTAAAAGTGTCTGAAATAATCTGGAATTGCGGTTACAGGGATTTAACGTAACTCCTGATTTTGTTTATGATTAAATAACGTCCCTGCCTCGCTCGCGCTACCGCGCTCGCTGCGTCTATACATATAACTTTAAAAACCGTGTTACTACAATTCCGTGTTGCTACAAATCCGTGTTACTACAATTCCGGATTGTTTCAGACACTTTTAAAGCAAATTATGAATCCGCAGTTACTGTAATTCCGGGTCCAACACAGGGGTCAGTGTTTATGAAAATTCCGGAGTTAACGTAACTCCGTGTCGGTACAATTCCGCGCCCCCGCTTGGTTGCACGCAGACGCAGTGACGTAGACAAAATAGCCCTTTGACCTTGTGTCGGTCATCGGTGTAGGTCACGTGATTGTAAAGCGGAAAATGACATGGAAGATCCCGTCATCTGTTTATGTTGGTCTCAATTTGGGTCTTGCAAATATACGTGATTTAAATCCTTAAAAATCTGACATGAATCAAGCAGTACCTTCCTAAAGCACGGAACAGAACGAACCAAACGCAACACTGTTGGTGACAGTTCAGCTCATTCCCTACTATAAACTTGTTGATTTGGCTTGCTTACGTCAACCATCGTCAGCGATGAATCTGTTTCCGGTAGCTCGCGCATGCTTAAAAGCTCCACCATTGCCAAACACCCGCAATCACCGCCGCGAGATGGTTTGCAATTTGGCATTTGCTCGTACCGGGTTGCGTCCATTAGCCTATCCTGGTCCAATCAATTAGCCACGTCTGGTCACGTTAAAGGTATGACGTAACGAGTGCTCTGTTGAGCTTGTTGATTTTGTTGAGCTGTGATTGCAGTTTAGGAAGGGAAAAAACGGGTGACACAACGTTACTGCGCACGCGCGACGTCAAGTTTGGAGCCAAACTGTCTCTAACAGTGGTTCGTTCTGTTCGCTCTGTTCGGTCGTTTAGGAAGGTACTGAAGGAAGCCTTCGCTTTAAAACGTTCCTTAAGTCGGAGCAGGTCACGTGTGCACCATTTTGTTGTTGTTGGCCTGTCATGTCGGGTCGAGCGGCCGTTGCATGGCAAAGAGCAGCTCATTAGGCCCCTGCCTCGGGCACCTTTGCCTGGTCGGCTGCGTTCATAAATTGTCCCTTCAGACCCCCAGCTGCGTTTAATACGTTGGCTCCAATGAGCAACTATATTTATGCGGTACCCACTCCCCTACCTCCATTCAAGGCTCTTGAGCCAGCTCTTAACAAAAAAAAGGGCTTGTACTCATCAAGTACATGAAGCAATCTTGTTTAAGGGTGAAGGGAAGGGGGCGAAAGGGAGTACAATTTGACCGAGGGTTAGAGACTTCTATTGTTAAAGTTTAAATTGCCAGAAGTGAGCGACTGCTTGTGATGCTGACGAATTATTTAACCTCGACCCTAATGACGTTAAGCTAATACGTGCTTAACATTTCCTCTATTCTTGCTAAATAAAGCTCTTTTAAATCAAAGTCGAATAAGAAATCCGTATTGTGTATGATGGTTTCCACAGCCTACAACAGCTCGTGTTTTACAACTTTTCCATGCATTGTTATTTTACTGTTGTGTAAAGGTTTATACATTGACTTTAAAATGCTCTGCTGTCAGGTGACATAAGATCCCGGATATTCTAAAAAAACTAAATCGAGCCGTTGATACCTTAAAGGAATTTTACCGGTATCTTTTTACAAAATTCATTCCGTTCAAAAAAATTGTTCTGAACTTCAAGCAAGAACTGTAAATCTCGCACCATGCAACAATAATGTTCCATAGCATGCATAAATCGACTCTGAGTACTGTCCCTTTAATACACTAATGGAGGTGCGTGGGGTGTTAAGTGGGAGTAGGAAACCCTTAAAAATATTCCTACTCTGCCTACCAGAGGAGCCACCTGTGCTGTGTGCAAATGAATGACGACAAGGTGCACGATTACCTTTAACAGGTAATCGAAAACTTGAGTCTTTCTTTCCTGCTTCACGAAGGTCAAGGATATATAGGAAGAATCAAAGTTAGGTGTAACTCAAAATTTTTGTAGTCAGAGGGAGAAAAACGTCTTCAATAGTAAAAATTTTAAATCCAAGAGGGAGAATCCTCTCTTGGACTTGAAAAAAAAGTTTGGACTCTGAACAACTTTTGGACTTAAAAAAAATTATGAACAAAACTGTGACTTCCTTCTTGGACTTCAGTAATTAATATACGCATTACGCTAACTCATTATTACGCTAACTCAGTGATTATTTCCTGTGTGTAATTTTGAGCTATTACAGGTTGTTTCAATATGGAAGATATGTTTGTCTGTGTATACCCTACAAGGCACATTAGGTCTGGTGTGTCTCAAAACCACATATTTTCAACTCATGGTACCTTAAGCCACGCCAAGGTTAATGTTTTTATCCCTAATAGTAGCGATCCATTTTAGTTCTTAAAAAAAAGTCAGGTTGTCAATTATGATTGCAGCTGAAATGAATGACGGGGCACTTGGCCAGTCATTCCCCGTTCCCCGAATTCTCATTAGGGCGCCTACCCCCCTGGGGAGGGGAGATGAGAATGGGGCACCCCTGGCCTCTTCCCAGCATGCCCAAAATAACCAATGAGCAACATGAAACGCTAATTTAAAGCCGTCACTCCAGCTGTGCTTAAACTTGGCCAGCTAAATTACTAAACTGGCCCGGTAATACTTTGACGTATGTCTCGTGCTAACGACACTGACACGACCAAGAGCCAGCTCGTTATTCGTCATAAAGGCGGGAAAGGAAGAACGCTGTAAAACGGAGACGCAGACAGGCAGCGTTCCTTCATTTTATGAAGTTAAATTCGGGTCGTCGTTTGTCGTTGCCACCGAATTATTTATATTGAAGAGAAAGCGGTTTGGTAATTAGGTGCCTTTAAATCGTGAGCCTGGCAGACAAGCAATAAATACGGGCACTTTAAACCCCGCCTATACGCCGCACCATCGTCCTCTTAAAGGAGATAAAATAGTAAAAGACTTACCGTAATACACAGTCCGTTGCGATTAGTATCAGCTAGACAACAGCGTTCGTCAAAATGCGGTAAGGCTTTCCCTGTTTACTGGAGTGGCGACGCCACAAGGGCAATAAAGCGAAAGTCTAACCGCGATTGTCTAACCGAACGCCGTCATCTAATCTTTAGTGAACGAGCCATGTTGCCATAAAGCGACAGTGTTACCGCATTGTTGCCGAACCATTTTCGAACATATTTGTATAACAACGATATGCATTGTTAGTAACCGTACCATTGTTGTAATAGTATAACGATCCATTGTTGGCGGGAATTTTCTTTGCTCCAACTCCGTTCTAAAACTCAATAACTGCAATAAATGCCTTATTTTTTTTATTTTAACCAAATTTAACTCTTCCTTCGACTCTTTATACATCTGCAATAAATGTATTATTTTGGAAACATTGATAAGTGAACATTCATACGTAAACATTGATAGCGGTCGTAGATTTACCTATGTAAACCAAAGGGATTCGATTTCTTACTTACGTCAGTAAGAACCCCACGCCTTCATTTTCTTATCTACGTAAGTAAGAATTCTATGCATAGAATTCTTATTTCTTGTTTTAAAAATTAACATTTGTTAATTTAATGGGTGAAATGGTTTCATAACACTTTAGAAACGGCTTGGTATACATAAACATGGACAGCGATGGTATATTTGCTACTTAAGTAAGAACCAAAGATCTGTTTCTTACTTACGTAACAAACCAACGCGTTCATTTTCTTACGTACGTAAGTAAGAATTCTACGCCTGGCAGTGGTTCGTAGTATAGGTTATTACCCGCTTTCCGAGTACTGACCCTACGGGGCCTCGACATTGTTAAGCTCAGTACGAGCATAGGAGTTGAGTCGTGTTTGGGTGGATAAGCAACTCCCAGCTCAAATGCATAGCCGAAGTCCGTAGTCTTCGATGGCAAGCGTGACACGCGAATGTATCCCAGAATACAAAGCGTGTCTGCTACTTCCGCCTGACCAAGTCGCCATAAGGTATTCGCGGTTGATCCGCTCGTAGACGAATGGAGTTCCATCGTAGGAGGTGGAATTTTTTTGTGAAATACACCCTGTACTACGTTGTTTATGATGTATCAAACGTAGGTAAGATAAGAGATTGTTATATTGCCAGGCGTAGGTGCCATTGTGTTTTGTAACAAAGTTTGACAGTCGAATGAAACCTTAACGCCGATTGTTGGGGAAGTAAATATCGTATTTTTGTAACACACGAGACGGGGAGCTTATGAATGCATGATATTTGCAAGAAAGCTGGTGTAGAATGAGTCATCTTCTTATGACAACAGTAAGTTAACCCAAGTTAAAATGTCGTAGCAGCAGAAAAATTGATAAAATTACTAAATTCAATTTAGTACCGTTATACCAGTTCAGTACCGCGTTATACTAGGCGTCGTCTGCTTTCTCCACCATGTTGAAAGATGGTTTAGAGGGATTAAACCTAGTGCGTTTGGTGTAAATTTCCGAGCACGTGGCCGCGCGTGCCGACTGGCGTGGCTGCACGTCCTTTGATGCCGCGCTCTTAAACTTACGATTTAGTCAAGTCGCTTATCCATCCAAACACAACTCAACTCTTATGGTATGAGGAAAGCGGGTAATAACCTATTTATCATCGAGTCGTTTAACAATTGAAAAGCACATTCGTTGTTATTGGAACATTGTCTTTGTTCGATGAAGAGAAAAATCGGCATTAGGATTCGTTTTTTGTGCAAACATTGTTGCATGCACAGTCGCGTTGTCAAGCTTTATGAGCAAAAAACCGTCAGCACAATTCGTTCTTTGTTGTGCATCTGCTGGCCCTTTGTTGATCTCAGTACTCCAGGCCTGGGATGTAAGTGAGTACTGAGACTTACATCCCAGGCCTGGAGTACTCAGGCATGGGATGAAGGTATCAAGCTTGTTGCATTGTTACAAGCTTTGTTGTAGAGTACTGAGATCGTCTAAACTGGGTGATAACTAGTGGTAAACAACGGCTTCATTATTGCAGCAGTCAGTCTTCATGATATAAATGCACTGCTGCAACAATGGTCCAACAATGAAAGAGTTGTATGTACATAAATTATAAGGTGCACAATTTTGAGAAAGAAGAAGACAGCTGCCCTCAATTGCGATTCGAATCTCTGTCAGAAAGATGGAAGAGCGTATTAGACGTAAAACCACTCAACCCCATATGGTTTAGTGGTTTAGCGCATCTTGCATCCATAGGTTAAGGTTTTGGTTGAGTTTCAGGCTGCACAATTGTGCGTCTTGTATATTATTGTACAGTGTGTGGTATCAGAAGTTCGTTGCACATCCGCGGACGTATCCATATTGTAACTTTCGCTCCGTATTTCACCCTTTGCACAAGACCGTCTGAGAGAGAGAGCTCCCTCTCCAAACCACTTGATTGCCCAAATTCTTATTTTACCAGAGCAGTACTAAGTGGCTTTTCCTTCCTGGCACGTGCGAGAAATGACGTAGAGTCGGGAGGCAAGACACGCAATTTCTGCTCCAGTCTGCCTTGGCTCGAGAAACAAAATGCATTCATCGTTTTTAAATTAGCACACGCTTGGGCTATTCGCTGCACAGAGGATATTTTTCATACATTTTTATTCGGTAAAAACTTCCACAACGTAATTTTTAACGTACTTTTCTTCGCAAAAGTAAAAACGGACACTTGTTCGACAAGTAGCCACACGGTGGAACAAAGGATAGAAATGTGCACGAGTCTTCTCGTGCACATGCTACTCCTGGTGTTACTCCAAGTGCACTCCTGGAGTACTCGTGGTGCATTCCTTCATTCTACTCCTGGTCCTACTCTATTCTTATGATCGAATTACTTATTCCTTAAAACCAGGGATGTGCGCGCGCACACAAGGCTGAAAAACATAAAGGTCTTGTGACGAAAGGTGAGGTTTGTGAGGGATCCCTGCGAACCGTAGCACCGCGAGCCAAGGACAGCCGAGTGAACGGCGAACTGGCCGCCAATCTACGAGGAGGACATGAACTTTAATAGACTCATCGACCAATGGACATTACAAAAAAAAAATCCTAGGAATATTCTTCACTTTAGGTGTTTTTTTTTTTACTCTGGAAAGTAATTTATTGAAAGTAAAGGGTGAAGAGTGGGATGCTTTGTTGTCTGAAAAATGAGTGAAGATTATGGGTCGACTCCATAAATTTGCACGTTGGCACATTTATTAAAAATAGGCAATATTTCTGCCGACACATGGGGGCCGTCATCAGGCGCATAAAACACTGCAAAACACATACTTATAAACACTGTTACGGTCTCCATAAAAAACAAGTCCTCTAAATTTTAATTATATGGTAACAGTTTTTGCAAATACGTTTTCTGCAGTGTTTTATGTGCCTGATGACGGCCTCCATGTGTTGGCAGAAACGTATAAAAGTAAAAGTTTTTTTTAAAGTAGATGTGCCAAGGATGCGTATTTATGGAGTCGAGCCATGATCTTCACTCATTTTTTTTTATTTGCGTCTTTTTCTGTGCGTTTTGCATTTTTTCTGTGTTTTGGGGGACGAATGTAGAAAGTTAACTTGGAAAAGATTTGTCTATTCTAGAATTACCCCTGCGATTTCCACAGCATTCCTAGTGTTTCTCGAGGGGGTTAACTCATATCGTATGGTATTAATGAAAATGAAATTCATAAAATTTAAATGGTGGCTTTTGCAATCTTTGCATCATTGCGAAGGCAGCTTAAGAGATAAAACGGTAAACAGCAATATTTATTATTCACCCCCAACCAACTGGGAATTCCCTCTGGTTTGATAACAGACTTGTTTTTGGATTTCATTATTGTTGAATCAAACGTGGGAAAGATGGCATCTTTGTACATCGTATAGGCAAACATTAACACTGCTGGTTTTCTAGAGTTCCCCCCCCCCCCCTCCATCCCACCGCCAGTCTCCCTTTCCTTTTCCCTTATAAATATGAAATAGACGGGGAGGTTGAAAGATTTTGAGACGCAAACAACCTTATTCCAAACAAACTCTGTATTCTCCCTCCGCAACTTAAACATTCCTCTCCTTCTTGATAAAATTTTCTCAGTCGCAGTTCGAAAATAATGGATCAATACTCCTTCCTTCCCCCGTGTCTCTGCCGCGTTTCCAAAACAACTTGATCTGAAGCATTTCACGCAAAAATCCGTCTGCAAAGTAGCTTAAGATTTGACAAGATTAGGCCTTAAATACGTTTCGCCGGAATCGACGAAAATTTGCATTCACTATCAGTACGCCCCCCCCCCTTCCGTGTCGCTAGTTTTAAAAAAAAAAAGAAGGCCGTAATCTCTAAGTAGCAAAACATGAGAAAATGAATTATTACGAAGCAGATTTTGAGTCGTGTTAGAACGGGTGCTAAGTATATGCCACGGAAATGAAAAGGATGACGAATTTATGATACGTAACGGGCATAATGATGATTCGAAACAGGAATAGCCACGTAAATTTACTAAGGGAAAATTTAACAGAATTTAACGTTGAGTGTAAATGGTTTAAGAGAAATTGAAATGAGATCTTTCCTATGTTTGTCTGTTCAACAGTTCCAGTTTTCCTCTAATGAAGTCCATATTTTGTGAGAAATAAATGCATCAAACTTATTCCCGAACTTTTTTTTTTGAGAATAGTTCGAGGATGTGATGGTAAAACCATGAAAGCAGTGGGAATTAGGGAATTTATCTACGGGGAGGGGGGGGATTTTTTGGAACCTCGCGAGGGGAAGTTATACAATTTGTAGGCCCATCAAGGGGGGATGCACAAAAAAAAACACTTAGTAAAGTGGGGGAAAAAGTCATTTTTGCACCTCAAAAATGACACTTTCAATTTCTAGAATTACCGAAGCTTGGAGGGGGGTGGGGGGGGGGGCAAGTCCTGCAGAGCCGCCGCCCCCAATCATGTAAGTCTTTAAAAGACATGGGTATTTTTTCTAGTGTCGTCCAGTTTATAGTTCTTTAAAACCATTTACTAACAAATTTTTTGCTAAAAATTTTTATGTTGCACGTTTTGATGTTGCAAAGGGCATGGACATGCTGACTCGAACTGACTTAGTAGTACCAATATGCATCCCTTACATCAAGGGTTATTCTACCGTCATAAATTAAAAATGTCGGTCCAAAGGTCGTTTAAAGAACACTTTTTTGAACGTTTTCAAGAAAATACTAAAAGTCATGGCTCGTTTTCTACACAATTGGGAACCTGTCGATGCGAAATGCTATTTTTTTTAAGTAATCAAGAAGAAATCGTCCTGAAAAGGCATACGAAGAGCTCAATTTTTGCCGTGGGAGATCATTTTGTTTCAGAGTCTTGAGAAGGAAGTCATCGAAAACTTATAGGTCACAATTTCTATTCCCCCCCCCCCCCCCCCTACCGAGGCATAAATAATAATCGGAGCCTTAGGCTCACACGTTGCCACTCAGTGTAGAGAAATGCCACTTGCCACTCTAGAACAGAGTAGAGGTGTTCACACGTGTGCCGCCACAGAAGCGCTAGGTGCCACAGAAAATCAAAGTGCCACTACCAAAGAAGCGCCACTGAGTGGCTACGTGTGTAGGGACCCTTAGAAGCGAGAAACATTGATCTCTTGGTTGGTCATGGTGAACGGCGTGGCTGGTTGGAAATGCCGGATTGATACAGGCATTCCAATTTTTGGATAAGACTTGAATCAAGTAAGTATTCAAGATTGCCTGCTGGCGTGTCTTAGAAACCGCAGCCTCGATATACTCGATATAAATAAAAGCAGCCTCGATATACTGAAGTCGAATTATTCTCATTGTAGAGAGTTTGTTTATATCTGCCGATTGCCGATATCGAGCTGCCGATGTGAAGACCCGTTTGTTATCTCCAGAATTCAACAATGATTGTAACACTCAAGACTGAAGTCTTTGTATTTTATTATCACCTTTGGTTATCAACAATGAAATACACAATGTTTGACGTTTTGTGAGCAGTCCATTGTAACCCCACGTGCTGGACGAATGTTTGGCTTGAATTTTGATCCTTCCAACTGAAACCACTCCGTATCAATCGCCATATTTGGATGCTATTTAGGCCTTGTATTAGGATATTTTCCCCAAATCCTAACCCTAATGTAACATCAACCCAGATTTAATCTATACTAGCGTTAGCTGCAACCCGCCTCATTTAAAAGTATACCTTTTCTGTTTATCACCATTTAAAATTAATTTCTGTTAAACTTAAATTCAAAACAAGCCGAACGTTCATTCCTCCCCAATCCTTTTGTGCCCCAAACCCCGCATTTCAGGCGAGCCTAATAAACCAACCAGAATCTGAACCATGTTTTGGGTAACATCTTTTCATCGTAGGTTAACGCTTCTTTGAACGTTTGGAATTGTGTATCGAAATGTTATCCCAATTTTGGCTATCAACCAGCTAAAACTCCATCCCATTTCCCCCATTTGTCCCGTCAGTCATGTTGTGAGTAGCTTCAGGTCAACCCGGAACCGGCTTCCCAACATCATTAATATAATATCCGAAGTGCTTATCGTTACTTTAGGACAAAAATTTACAATCTTAACCCGATTACTGTTGCCGCCACCTCAGCCAACCCATTCAAAAATAGACTCGACTGCCACGTTGATGGGCGTTCTAACCTTTTATTTTATTGATCAGGGTAGCTGTGTATGGGGGGGGGGGGGGGTGGGGCCTGGTTCCCCCCCCCCCCCAATCGCCTTCCTCCACCTTCCTTTACCGGTTTTCCCTCTCTTCCGACCTATCAAAACTGGCTTCCCTGACATTTTTCGACAGACTTGTACTCAACAGGGATGAGACATATTCTTGTTAAGAGTTTACTCACGGCGAGACTTTCCGATCCTGCGTATGTTTGGAAAATTGAAGAATTAGGCTACATTCTTTTAGTCGTGTATATTGGTTGCTTAATGTAATTATTATTATATTACAGTATTGTTATTGTTATTTATACTACATTGTTGAAGTAGGCCTTTTTAGATTATTTCAGACTGTAATTTTTACAGTATGGTATTTCAAAGTGGTCATCGTGGCTGAGCGGTGAGAAAGCTCAGTCTGGTTGCTGGAGGTTTGCGGATCTGGTCGAAGCCCTGGAAAGGGGATCTTGGCAAAGTCTCCGCCAGGACTGCCGGCCAGGGTAGCGTGAGAGGCTACCATGCTCCTTCAAAGGCTATGGGATGTATTCTGGCTAATCCTGGACAATCTTTCGGCCCCGACGATGATCGGAGGTTTCCTGGATTGAATCTCCGGGCTGGCACCTCCCTTTACCAGATTTGTTCTTCTCTAAAAAATATCTGGTAATGTTCAAAATTGAGCCGAATCAGCCATACAAACATTAATTGCTTCGGCTGACAATCGTCAGCCTTATTAATTAAAAAAAAAATGTTATTATTATTTTTTCACTTTTGTACAAGCTACGTAAGGCCTCACGTGGGCAATTTAGCATATTAAATTAAATTACCGACTCAGGAAATAAACGCGATCTCGTATCATCTTAGTCTTACGTTCGTGTTGGCTTGGATGGAAGAAAAGAAGAATAAAAGAATGGGTGCGACAACACGTTGGTTATTTGCGCCCAAATCTGACCTTATTTTGGCCAACAAAACATTCCACAGCTGAAAAGCTACTCCAGTAGAAAAACGTGGCAAAGGGAGGCGATGGAGAGTGGTACATCACAAACCAAACAGATGTGGCTAAAGAGCCAACTGAATACAAATAAATATAGAACATCAACAAAATAACTAAGGCAGAAGAATGCATAGAGTAGAGTAGACCCTTAGGTCTTTCAAGAACTTAATAACAGTCACAAAACTACCTTGATTGTCTCCTTTGATTTCTGGGAGCACTCTACGTATGCCGCAGCAAACACAGGACTCCAGTAATGCGTGACACTCAACCCGATATGAAAATGTAAGCAGAGCAAGAGATGCATACAAGCGCGTCTCCACCACGGAGCAAGGGTCCGTGCGTCAAAGAAGTGTGGCCCATCCGGAGACTCTCCACAACCACGTTCTCCATCGAACTAGACTGTGATGACAAGCGCCAGACTGTAATAAATGGCTTGAATAATATGCAGGCTAGCGTCAATAACCAGATCCTAAACCTCTTGCCATTGACCCAGAAATTTAGCATGAAGGACGGAGTAAGTTCAGATGCCAGAACAGACAGTTCTTTTACCTCAGGTGACTCACGGGCACTCTGGTCTGCTATGTTACCCTGCTCACTACCCCAGAATCCCGTCGTGACCTGGGATCAAACATAGGGTTATCTTTTCGCCGTATTCTAAAAATGGTACTTGAATATGCTTCAGAATTAACTGAACCGCGGGATCGTGTGGGTCAAAGATGGTGCGGAGATCTAGCAAAGAAGCTGAGGGCGCCACCTATTGCATACAGTTCGACAGAAAACGCAGAAAAAATGGGACTACTTGGAAGTGTCTGCTCCCCCTCGAACGTTCCTAGATCCATGGTTTTTCTTAACTGAACATAGGCAAACCTGTGATTAGGGCTGATGACCTTGCAGATCGATGCCAGGGTTTAAGTCGAGGCACCGTAGCATCCCGCTAGCTAATATTTTTTTTTACACGGACACGCCAGATCCGGAGAGTTTGTACAGATCTCATGCATCAGCCGGATCACTTTTTTTGGTCGGCTAGGTTTTGATTGGCTGGAGAACTTTTTGGTTGCGGGTTTTTGATGTCATATGCTTAGCCGTAGCGAGAGCGGCAGCACGAGCGAGGCACGTAATTTGGAATAATAAGAAAATTGAAAATTTTCTTGGGATATGGAATGTCTGTGTAAAAAAAAGTTACATGCATCTCAGTAGTCGCCTAGACACGAGGTCAGAAATGACCTCTACACGGTGCCCAATCGGCCCAGAAGGACAAGCTATACAACAACGTGAAACCCTTAAAAACTCAATGCAAAAAAAAAGGATAAAACGAGATCAAAAATATAGTACCAAAACATTTTTTATTGCTGGCGAGCTGTAACGTTTTCTTTTCCTGAATAACGTCAACCACTGATCTATATCTTTGTAACTAGATCGTACAAGCGATCACGTTTTTGCTGTGTGAATGCGTGTTAGCGTTCAGTATTTCGTATGTGACTATCTCCACGAAGGCTGAAAATAATGTGTCAAATAGAATGCCCAGTGGACGAGTTGCCTTATCGATAATGGCGGGCGGCAGAGATTTGATTGGGGGGGGGGGGACTCAGTTGAATCCGAGTCACGTCACTGCTAAAATGAAATGTACATGCGTAAATGTGGATTAGCTTGTTTGTTTTCACGGTTGTTTTCTTCCGACTAACGTTTATGAAAAGCCGACAGTATGAAAAAAAATCTTGAGTTGGCATTCCACTCAAGGCAGACGTTTTTTGCTTAGATTACCAGTGCTACCAAAAAGTCCAACAGTAATGGCCAGTGTGCGTTGTATTTTACCATGATGTGGGTTCTAGCTAGTTTGATTTTAGGCATTTTTAAATGTCCTCAGCTAATTTTATGGGAAAATTTAATTTGTTATTTTTCTATTTCAGATTAGACCGAAGCTACAAATGTGTCGTTATCCACCAAAGGCACGAGAATGTCCTTCAATACAAAGAAAGTAAGTGGAATTATTCAATTTTTTAAAATTGCATTTACATTTGAATTTACTTAAAATTGTACGCTTACAGAACCAAAGATATGACTACAAACTTAGCGGTAACGTAACTTTAGTAAGCTAAATCGGGTAAGCTCTGTCTCTCTAAAAGAAGTTTTAAAATGTTGGGTTAAAAACAGATTAAAACTTTCGAGTTCTACGATTTTTTTTTTACGACGGTCTTAAAGAGGAGCTGTCACCCTTGCAGTTCACCGTGGATTCATATTATGATCCACCAAATTACTAGTAGGTTGTACCCTGAAGCCGCATTCAAGATTGTTATTTAGTTTAAGCAAGCTTTCAGCTTTCTGTATACCAAGCGCGCTTAAGAAAAAAAAATTATCCTTCCAATAAAATGAAATGTCTTACTATTTTATGTATGAGTGTAGAATATACTACTCATATATAAAATATTAATACAACAAGCATTCTATGAACTCAATTCAACTAGTCCTTCAATGATGGTGAAATTTAAGTTTGGAAAAAGCGCCATTAAAAAGAAAGAAGGATAAAGTACAGATACAAATATTTCGAGGAATCGTACGGGTATGAATTTTACATTCATAATTTTTTCGTTCTTAATATAAATTTCGTAGAGCTTCCATTATCTGAAACCAATTAATTCTAAAATAAATACGGATGCAAGCGTTGCCTTTTGGACTGAAATGTTAGACTGCCTGCCAAAGGTCGAATTCGTACCACTGAGTCGTACTGACACAGCCAATGGCTCAGCGGTAGGACTTCGCTGAATCAGGGCATTCTGACATTTAAGTCCAAAAGTCAACGGAAATAGGTATCCGTCCGTATTGATTTAACCCTTCTCGAGCCCATTTGGCTGTTGAAACTAATGCTCATATAAATTAACTGGCTCAATTTTAAATATTTCTAGACATTTAGAAGGAGAAAGGAATATAGGAAGAGACGGGCACTGGGCACTCAAACCGGTCAATATGTCCAGAAAGGAAGTTGACAGCCTATTTCCCTACCCTGGCCACACTGATTGGTATAGGGCATGGCCTTTTTTTTTTGTAAAACATAGTACCTGGTGGGAACAGTGGGTCCCCACCAGTGATGGATTTCAGATTGCTTAAACTTAGGTTGATATAGCAACTAGACAATTTTTGGGGTTCGCTTTTCGCTTTGTGCAGTATTGCTTACGTAATATTCGTGAAGGCGCATTTGCTTTCTCTACGCTAGAAACTAGAAATCATCTGAAATTCCAACATGCCCTCGGCAGTTTTAGCTCTGTTGGCTCGCAACGAAAACGGTCAATAATGGGAGTGCAGCAGCGACTAGGAAAATTGTTTCTTTAGGAGGAATTCTGTATCTTACTGTCTAGGTATATTATTACCATGGCAACGACATCTTTGTCGTCGCGATTAAATTCTAGCTGCGAGAATGCAAAGGCGAGTCGTTGCATAAATGCACCCTGATCCTTCTTCGTTGTTTTTAATCGTAGACTACCTACCGCAAACCAAGAACGCCTGCTCAGTGCTTTACATACACAGATAAGCACCCTTTCAGTGTAGAACTGTAAAACTGAACCACGAGTTGAGGATTTCTTTGAAAACACCAAGGGGGGAGGGGGGGGAGGCTTAATGGCTCGTCGACAGCAAGGTCGTTAGCGCCAACCTCAGTCACAGGTAGCACACTTCTCTTTCAGGCGAGAAATGGATCGATATCCTTAAATTCGCGTAGTCAACATTTTAATGGGCATGGTAACATATGTAGCGTATGCAAGTCGGGGGTAGATAAAACTTATTACCACATTTTATTTTTTGATTGTCTATTTTTTCTGTAAACCGGAAACTGTTGTTGAAAACCATTCTACCAACTCTGAGGATAATACCGTTGATGACTTACAGGTATAGATCACTACTTGGTCAATAACGCCAATCAAAACTGAACTTTGCATAGCCGAAGCCGGAAAAAGGGAAACGACTTCCTTCGTTTTTAAATATAAAGTTAAAAAAAAAACTCGGGTTTTCCGTTTGGTTGCACGTTGCAAAGCGTTTGCCCCCACCATACATACGCAGGGTGATTACGAAAAAAATAGACAATTTGAAGCGTTCATTAAACGAAAATTATGCAACTTATCGATAAACGGTTTTCACCGTCACGTTCCGCAACTCGTTAAGTTTCGCAGAGCGGTGGTAGTTTTCGAATGCACATCACGTGAACGTCACGTGACTAGTTATGCAAGATGGCCGCAAATTCTACAGAAAAAGCGTTTTGTGTGTTTGAACAACGAGGAATTCATGAATTGGCCACCACGAAGTCCTCATTTAACTTCATGTGACTTTTTTAATGGGGGAACGTCAAAGATGGTGTTGATTACTCCCCTTCCTACAAGAGCTTAAAGTGGCACTATCAACGATTGAAATGCGAACGAAAATACCGTGGCACCATCTTGAGGCAAGGATATTGTTAATCTGTATAGCTTGCTCCCAGGTGTACGAAGACGAACCAAATTTTCACAAAATAATTAAGGATGTCGTGGCTTGTTTGTTTCCTTAAAAGAAATACCGTTATGGTTTCCTTCGCTTGGAGCTAGATGGTACTAGATAGCGCTAGATGTTGTCAGATTACGTCTGCTTTCAATCAGTGCCACTTTAAACAACGGATAAGAGTAGCAAGAGTGCTGTAACTGACGAGGATTTGCTATACTGTGTTTGACAGGAATTTGACTATTGCATGGATGGATGTATGACGTGCAATTAAGGGAGCACACATTGAACATCCATGATTTGCTAGGCGATACTTAATGAGTTGCAGAACGTGATGGTGAAAATCGTTTATCGATAAGTTGAATAGTTTTCGTTTAATAAATGCTTCAAACTGTCTATTTCTTTTGTAATCACCCTGTATATTGAGGTCACTAGTAGCCTAATTACTAGGTGCTTTGCTGGAGCTAATGGTCTTTTGACAAAAGCACCGATACCCTGTTGTGGTGGTACAAAAAAAACTAACCTTACTGCCAACTGATAAAAAAACAACTGCGATAAAAAATAAATGAAAACATGCTCTCACAGCCACAAACTACACAAAACTGTCTTAAAACCGTTCAGCTTCCGGATCTTAGTGGGGGGAACTTGCAGCACTCCACTAGACCCCCCCCCCCTATCTCTTGGAGACTCAGTTACTCATGAATTTTACCAGTTAAAATTTGTCAGAAAAGTTCCTGGTATAGGCACACTGTCGTCATCTCCTTTCTAGTGTTCGATTGTATAATTTAAAAAAAAAGGACTGAAAGCGTTTTAATATCTTTATTTTAGAAACAAGCTATACAAGAGCTCTGGTGTGGGAACACTTTCATTCGTTCTGGTTTTGTGTACCTCAGCTGAAGTACATATCACAACAATAAACGAACAAGCTTGATATTTTGTGGCTCATGTGAAATTTCACAATTTCATTCCATAATTACAATATTTGAAAATCTTACTTTTACTCTGTCAGGAGCGAGAGGCATGAAGAAGAAGTCTCCATTCTACCCTTTGTTCCATCTTTCGTACCGAGCCCTGACCACAAGTGTCCGTTTTTACTTTTGCGGAAAACGTACGTTAAAAATTACGCTGTGTCGGCTTTTACTTAATATTACAAATAAAAACGTCAAGTGTGCCGTAAAAAAAAGGGGTTATATGATTGAAGTTACACTTTACGTATTAAAAGGTACACGGATAAAAATTGACGAATTATTAATTAAAATAATCAAATGTACAGTTGAGAAAATTGCATCTGTTCAAGTGCTGTTGTGCTTTACGTTTTAAATATATGACTGGTAAACCACAACAGCACTTAAACAGATGCAATTTTTTCAACTGTACATTTGATTATTTCAATTAAAAATCATAAATTTTTATCCGTGTATCTTTTAACCAGTAAAGAGTAACTTCAATCAAATAACCCCCTTTTTTTACGGCACACTTGACGTTTTTGTGTGTTTGTTGTTGTGGTGTACATACCTTCTTTACGTCTATGGCGTCGCGCAACAAAGGGTTATGCATGCAGTCGATTGTTGCTGGCCACTTTGAAACAATTCAACTCAGCTCTGAAAGTCTACATTTATGAAATAAATACGCCATTCTATCGTTTCTAGCTGTCAACAGGCCTCAAAATTAACAACGTAGGTTAGTTTGGTTTAAATCTATATGCGTTTAGCTGAAACACGGTTTCAGAAGTGTTTTAGCGAGCGTTAACCGCACCCGGTCATCTGCCCGACGAAGCCCTAAGGCCCTATGTCTGCAGCACCCTTAGCAAAGACATAACACGTGCACGAAGAATGGAGCTGGCTTTTGCTAAGTGGCATTGTTTCCTAATTACAATGGTTAAAACAATGTAAAACAATCATCATGGTCGTAACTCCGGAATGGATGGACCAACCGAAAAAGGTCCCTCTGAGGATGAAGTCCAGGGGAATTTAAGGCTAAGATAATGTTTCAGATTTTAGGTAGATGCAATAGTTTTCTCTGAAACCGTGTCACACAAGAACAAGAACAACTGCAACAACTACAACAAGTGAACAGTTTTCAAATTTACGTGTGGCTCCGTACGTTTACTCTTGCACGGAAATGCAGAAAAGTTGTTATAAATATACCTTCTCTATACCTATCTACTATCTGGCCAATTTTGGTAGAAATATATTGAACAGGAACGGCGAAATTAATAGTTTTAGTTATGCTGGAAAGAGGACTCCAATCATATATATACACGGCTATCACCGTGTGTGATAAATATGTGTGAAAAACATCCTTGTGATGCGAATAGCCCAAGAATGTGTCAATTCGCAAGAAGTAGCGTTTAAACGAACTTAAAACAAGGAAAAATTTTGCTTCTCGAGCCAAGGCCGACTCATGGAGTAGAACCTCCAGACTTTACGCTGG
>JAHWFP010228641.1:0-53676 GCA_023313725.1 Lithobius niger
GGCTTGGGGCAGACCTTAATATTAACCTAGAGCAAAATGCTTTTAACTCCATGTTGCATACGGTTACCTGCAGGTAACATCTGACTAAACGGGAAAAAACTAAGTCCCAACTCGCACTGCAAGCTTTGTGAGGGGTCCCCGGGGACCCCGAGCAAAGCGAGCAGCAACAGCCTAGTGGTCAGCGTCCTCGTCTCCAAACCCTGCTAATGGTGGTTCGAATCCCCCGACTGACCCAACTATCATATGGTCCTTAAAAAAAAAGTATCTGAAAATAATTCATGCATTCGAGGGTTAACACACCTTACTTTGTACCAAAAGGCAACTTTTCCACACCCAGCCCAACTAAATTTAAAAAAAAAAGTTTTTTCACTCCACCCTATTCCACATTAGCCAACGACGATATTTTCCAATGAAAATTAAAAATTCTTATTTTTTAAAAATTAATTATTTATGCTTATTTTGGCGTCGGCCGTTCCCCATCTCTAAACGGGCACCCAGGCGAACCTCCCCCTCCTCTCTCCCCTACGGGTTGCATGGCCCTTAGGCAGCCCGTTAACTCGTTCGCTCTACTGACTCGTTCTAAGGCTTGTCGCACACCAAATTAGACATTTGGTTTCACGACAGGACACTTTATCGTAACCTGTGTCAACGTGCTGCACACGTCTCCAAAACCATAGGAATGAGCTGAGAACCACACACCGGATGCGACGTTGTCGTGAGACGTTTTTCATTTTTTTTTTTTTTTTTTTGGTTTATCACACCCTATATGGTGTGAAGGGAAACGGCAGGACCGAGGTCTCTGACGCCGGTCCCACAAACAGTTCTCTAGGGGAATGGAAGTTGGTGAAATGGACTAAACTCTGCAAAGCTCACGACAACAATGCGATGCTCCTTCTAGTTTCGTCTGGTGGGGGTCTCTCCACCAGATGAGACGGCTGGCGACGTTTTGTCTTGCAACGTCTCGTCGCGAGACAATCGTCTAATTTGGTGTGCGGCCACGTTAAGAGTCCAACCTCTGAAAAAGCATGTAAAACGCGTATAGTTACCATCTTGTTAACCCACTGGCTGGCGGACTTGTCCTACAGAAAAAAAAAAAGAAAAAAAGACCACTGTAAGGAAATTTTAAAAGGCTTGGTGTTCAAGTCACGAGAACTAAGTCAGCAAAGATCTAAAAATGATCTGAAGAATGTTAACTTTGAATGTCAGCATGGGTCTAACTTTTATTTTAATTACTGGTTGCTGCCGAGTAATCACGTGATCGTTCAAACTCTGTAGTATGTAGAATTAGTTATATTTGGTTATTCCTCGTTGCTACGGAAGTTTATATACTCCTGAAGTAATCTTAATATTCGATTTTTAAAGGAAAATCCTGTCTTCAAGTAACTGTTGGCCTACAGTACTTGGCAATAGGGTTTAAATTTGACGTTTACAAAAGATTGTCTTTCTTAAATCGAAAATGATTGAGGTGTACAATAAAGTACGATGTTAGTATTTATCAGCAGTAACAAAATATTGACCTTGTTCTAAGCTTTGTTTGTTGAGCACCAGACCTCGTCATTTCCTGATGAGATGCAGAGGAAAAATTCTGAAAAAATCTTTAATAGGTAAACTATTAGCAAAGGGTAATACATTCATAAAACTCTGAGTCAATTAATAAGCTACGTTAAAATCAGTTCCTTTATGTATTAGATTACCACACTGTAGCCTAAGTCTAAATTAAAAGTTTTTTTTGCTAAACCAAATTCTAATGTAGGACTAAGTTTGTGAGCGTTTGAAGGATTCAGGTCTTTAGAGACTACTGAGAGAGTTATAGAGCTCACAAGACGTATAAAAGAGAGACAATTTTAATTTCCGAACCTTATTTTTGGTCCTTGTTTACCTAAAAAACAAAAACATGAAATATGAAAAGTACAATTAAAAGCCCGCAAGGACACAAAAACTTATATTTTAAGTAAATAATCACTAAAAAGTCAGAAGCAACACCAGTCTGCAATCAAACCTGAGCCGACATCTTTGTAGTGACGTCACAGGCGTAAAAATTGTTGAGTTTTTAATGAGGGAACCCTTCATTGAGCTGTTGTTCTTGAACTTAGCGTTGCAATCCTCAACGGAGACAACGCCTCAATAATTTTAGTTCTTTCCAGTGAGACCCATATATTCCCCACAATAAAATAAAATAGAAAAATTCACACTCGACTAAAGACAAAATACCGTTTATAGTATTCAAATATTTTTTAAGGCCCCCTGCCAAATTCTGTAGAATATTTCTCAGAAGTCTTATCGTGGATTCACCCATGTTAACCCTACGTAGTTTGAACGAGTTTAATATGGCAAGGAGAAGCAGGGGACGAAGAAGGCTGGACCACCACAAGAAAACTTGTTTACCTTTAACAGTTAAGCAGCAGTGGAAGTGGTCTAGTTGTAAGGCAGAATCTAATTCGAGGATCAATTTAGAAAAGAACTCTGGTTCACAGCCACGGAGGGAGGTTTCCTACCGTACTGCAGTTTCCCTTCTAAGATGTCGTCTTTCTAAAATGGTTTGGAAGTCGGGTCTCACCCTGGTGCGGATAAACACTTTAATGTCGATTGCATTGATTTAAGGATTATGAATCATTACGAAAAACAATCTGTGTCTCTAGACTAGTACAAAGATATGCGGCTGTTTCTTTTCTGCACGAAAAAAGTTTTCCATGTATGCGAACATACATGGTTTCGTTGTTTCAAAAAAGGTTCTTTACCATTTGAACGGAATTTTCCTGTTGATAAATAAGTACACACACATAACTGTAAACTAAACTTTTACTTTCTTTAGTCATGTACAAAATATATATGACTAAATGAAACAAAGTTTCACAACAGCGAAAATTATACTGTAAAAACTACTACGTCGAAAATAAAGACTAACCCAATCTTAGCTATTTTACCTATGTGATTTTTACTGTTGTGTTACTGACTTTCCTTTCCTGCATGACTGTACAACGCAATCACCGGCTAGAAAAAAAAAAGTAACAAGGCCACTTTGAAAGTTACGGTGGCCAAATGGTGGCAATGCTTAATTAACAGGAGCTGCTGCAAGTCCATTTATCTAGCTGCGAAAGGGGCCCTTTCTGGTTCTGTCGAAAGGGAGCTCGATGTCGTTCCCTCGGATTTCCTTATGAGATTGCATACTGCTTGACAAGTTCTGTGGAACTACCAAACCGGCAATAAGTTGGGCCCATCAAAGATACTGTCCTAACTTGGCATTCGGCCCGCCAGTGCAATTGTGGAAAAGAGTTGGTGTTGAACCGATTATGTATTAGTCAAACTAACCTAGCATATTGATTTCTTTTGAGGGCGGATATCCTAAATATCACTGGTGTCATCGGCTACTACGGTCCATCATGTGCTAGTTGAAGTAACCATCTTGATGGTGTTCGTTGCCATTTCCATCTTCAGTCAGAATTAGCACATCAGTTTGGGAACGCGTCTATCCTCTTGTTTGTTTTTTTTTTATTTTTGAAGGAGGTACAGACATTTGGTAAGATCTAGCTTTCGGAAGTGTGCCAAATCTCTGTAATACGTGGCGCAGTGGCAACCTGGACCACTGCACTGCGACGAAGGTTTGCGCTAATGACATCGCTGTCAATGAACCATAAAGTTTCAACCCCCCCCCCCTGGGTTTTGTCCCTAAGTGGCTGATCCGATGGTTAAGGGGGGATTGATGCCTAATGGCGGGTCGACAGCTAGGTCATTAGCATCAACCCCAGTAACAGTGCAGTGGTGGAGTGGAGCAGCAGAAAGGCGCCGTCCTCTATTCCTTCTAATGAAGGGCATGGTAGGATGAGATACTACCAGGGTCTTTCATCAGCTACTGGATATATTTTGGCCTATTAGGGACATACTTTCGGCCCCTATCCTGATTGGAGGCTTCCCAACTGAGATAAGCGAGATTGTATTTCTATTATTAGCCTTAGTTTTGTTTCAACATTTTTTTAGTAGAGTTCAAAATCGGTCCAATTCCCATAGAAGAGCTTCAAATTTTTAGAATGCTTTAGAGATGAAGATGAATTAAAGCTGAAAATATTAATTAAAAAAATTAGACTTGCGGTACAAACCAATATACACTGTAAACATGTATAATTCTGAAAACTTCAAAATACCAGCATTAAAAAAAATTTCATGTTTCACAACTGTTGTTCATTCATCAAAAACTGTCATTCATTTTGAAGAAGAATGTGAACAGAGAAAATAGAAGGGATAGTTCAAATGCACGACACAACAAAATAAGTTGCTATTCGTATAAAATCGCATAAGAAAAGCCTCAATTGTGGTCACTTCCAACATTATTAACCACACTTAAAAATGTGCACACTTAATCCCGTCGTAGCATCAGGGTATTGCAGTGAAAAACAGTGTGAGGGCCATCAAGACGAAAAAATTCATGTGGCAGTCGCCGTGTAATCACAGAAAGACCAGGTTTGATTCTCAGTCGCTTGAAGACACTAAATTTTTTCGACTAGATGTATGCAAACTGGTTTTCACTGCAGTACTCGATGCTGTACAACGGAAGTGTAACTACTTCTCTTTTAATTTGCAGCTTCGATTCTATTAATGAAAGAATAATTTTCAGTACGTGCTAGTTTCCTCATACATCTGAGTTTTAGGGGCTATTTTTTTTTATGACTGATCGACGTTTTAAGCACGCAAATAGATTTTCTTAACTAAGTACTTGTTGGATATTACCACTAAGTTTACCAAGTTCGAAACTTCGTCACGTGCTATTACTTTCATTGATTAAGTTATTGCTTCAATAAACTAGTCCTTAGGGATTAAAGGCACATAACTCCCTCCGGTATATTTTAACAGTTTCACTCGATACATTACCAGAAATAGTTTTATATAAACTGATTTACCTTTCATTTGCTGGTCTAAGGGTACGATGCAGATGTCAGTAGTGGCGCGTGAATGTTATTAGGCTTGTTTTAAACGGCTCGGTCCGAGCGATATACAACTCCCGTCACATCGCTGGCAAGCCGCGGCCCTGGAGGAAGGATAATTAATCCTTCGCTCAAGTTTGCGACTTGGTCGTACGATGTGTCACGTTACAGCGGCCCCGAAATGAGTATGACTAGTGTCGTAGAGCAATGCGCGCTGCGGTCGTCTGAACTATATTTTAGCGTAGGTGACGCAGAGTAAAGCGGCCAGAACGGAGGGATTTATGTGCCTTTAACCATGATAATTACTAGTTTTAACCGATTCGACCATGGTTGCTTGGGAGGATCCAACATTCTAACAGGTGGCCCTGTTCCTCAGCAGTCAACTCGCCTGAGAATCTCTTGCGGCAAGTGCAGTTCTCACCATAAAACTGTTACTAAGTTTGACGCTTATGACCTAGCTGTCGACGCGTCATTAAACATCATTCCCCCCCCCCCCCCTCCATCACATAAACAACGACAGAACGTGCCGGCGACGTAGCATGCCAGTAGGTGTTGATACGGAAAGCCCTCACTAGGGGTCAACTGAAATGCGACCAGTGGGCTCCTTGCAGTGAAGCTTGCATAGCTGCCCCTAATTCCATTCAAACTTCTCCACGACTGAACGAGCCTCTCGTGTATGAATTGTTCGTTGAGGAGTAAATTCGATGCAGCGTCATGCTTTTCTATGTTTTATTTTCCAGTAATGAGTGTTAAAAATGTAATTATACCACAAGCCATGGCTGTTTGCCGTGATGTCATCATGAGTTAGCCAATGACGAACGAGAATAGCTGATCTTTGGCCATCTGAGTGGACTAGCCCAGACACGTGATGTGCACGTCACGGTAAGTGTTGGTGCGTGGTTTAGTAACAGGTAGTAACTGATAATATCGAAGTTAGGTGCCATTGATGAGTTGCTGTGCGAGCGTGCCAGTAAACGACACCTCTTTCCATTCATCACTGGGAATGACGAATCCTCCCAAGCACCCTAACCAGATATTCTACATCGTAACCAGACATTTTGTCATTACCGATGATGATCTGATGGCTTACCGATCTGCAATACCTGCTTCACCCAGTGCCACTCTGATAGAATGTTAGCTTAAGTTTAAAAGAATCCTTTAACTTAAAACTGTATTTAGTTCTGTTGATGCATTTGGTAGTTGTATTGTAAAGTAATGTTGTTTAGCATATAAAATATTTAACAATTTTGGCCCGCGATATAAGCTAGCCAGGAAAATGCTGCTCGAATTTTGCTTTGAAAATGCCGCAAATAGCATACTTTTAAATGGACTAGTTCCAAATTTAGGTTTTTAAAGCTATTATAGTGTTAACCTAGTCGAAAATGGAGTATCGGTATACTCCACCAAGTAAACTATTGTCACTTTACATGTTTTAGTGAGAGTCATCTATGGCTACATTACGATGTTATTCTTGAAGGATGTCTTAATGTATTTGAAGCTCAGACATAATTGATTGTGTTGATTAAAATGGGTTACCAATTATTAAACTTACTCGTTTCCATGATCCACAAGCCGCATCCTTTTTTTTCACAATTCGTTATGTTGCAGCTATCATCAGGGAGTTGTTTAAACTTTTCCCATTCCATTGTAGCACGGCAGGTGCATTTTTTATTGGTGACGTCAAAGTAACTGATAGGCTCCTTCGAGTTAGAACAAAATGACCGGCACGTGCTTTCATTGTACTTTTTCTTTCCCCCCAAAAGGCCACCAACAAAATCTCCTATTGACTTAAGAAAGTTTTCGTCTGTTGCCTCGAAGCAATTTGGTAGTTTCTTTGGTTCGTCTGCAAAGAAACAAATAAATTCAAATCAAATCCTGCCCAAAGTCACCTGTACAAAAACTGGATATGACTATTCTCTGGATCAACGAAGAATGTTTTCCTTCTATGGACAGCTCACTGTTCTAATAGAAATAAATGTGTTACGGATTGCCCATTTCTATTCGAACCATTGTGCAAAGTGAAACACCTTTAAATAGTAATGGAATCGTACAGAAACAAATAACGAATAACACTTTTACTTCTATTAAAACAGTAAGACGCCCATGTAGCAAAAAAAAATCTTTCTTGAGCCAGAGTGTAGTGTTTTGCAGGAGACAAGGTTTGTCTCAGTCTCGTTTCGTCTCGAATTTCAAGACGAGGCTGAGACCTAGATCACTTGGATAAATTGTAAATAAGACCAATACAATTAATGGACGAGACAAATTGAGACGGCACTTAAGCTCTTAGGTTTCGGTTGGACTCACTTTCATCTGCTTGAATAAAAAGATTAAAATTTGTAGTTCCTATTTAGTCACTCAACAGTATGTTCAAAGTATGTCACTGAAAAGCTCAACGCGTAAAACGAGATAAGAACGCGTCTTCAACCATTGCGGCGACAAGTATGTGATGCACATCGTATCTTCGATTTTATTAACCTGTTACTTTGATAATGAAGCTAACTTGCCTACATTGCTTCGTTTTTATCCCGTTTTATGAGTCGTACTTCATTTTCGTCATTTCAAAACAATTTGGACTGTTCCTACTTGACAACCCGGAACGTCATTTCTATCGCATGGCTTACGACCTGGCATCACTGAAGTATCACATGAAATCGAAACTAATACCACAACTAGGGTTATCGTCACATTCTCGGTGAGAATTATCTTGATGAGACCGAAATCAATGTTAGGTATTGGGAGATGAGATAAGACAAGCTCGAGACATCACGGTTAATACCGAGACGAGATCGAGACAGAAGAAAGTTTCGTCTTATCTTGTGCCAAACACTAGATACGACTAAAGAAAACGAAGACAACCACATGATAAAACCGTGATGCTGGAATACGTTGCATCAGTTTTTTCACCTTATTCTTCGTGTACTCCTTGAAATTCCCATTGACTGAGCAAAGTGAAGTGACCTTTTATTTGCTGTACGGGTGTTGTATGCGACAAATGTTTTGGCTTCTTCGACTTGTTTAATGCCAGTTCTTGTTGTAAATCGGACTGCAAGCTAGTCACGATTAGAGAAATAATGTCAGCAGAACTAACACCACAGCTAACTAATGCCAACAGAGGAAAAGGTGGCTACACTGCATTTGTACGTGCAGACAGCAGAGCATTTAGTGACCGCGGAAAACAACGGACATCGTCTGTAAGTCTCAGTCGGCGAAAAGATGGGGTGTTAGTCTGTTTACGTATTAGTCATACTAACCTAACATATTGCTTCCATTTATGGGAGAATTTCCCTCCCGAATGCCATTGTGTTGGCGGCAACTTACCGTCCGTCATGCACTAGTGACATGTTACCATCTTGGTTGCCTTCATCTTCCACAAGACTTGGCGTGCCAGTTGGGCAATGGGTCTTTTATCCTGTTTTATAATTACTGCAGGATGTACTGATAGTTTAAAACATTTATATTTGAGGTTTACTTAACGTCGGTGTAATGTGGGCGTAGTTGCTACTCGGAACACTGTAATATGGTTGAGGTTTGCTCTAATGTCCTTGCTGTAGATGCTCCATGATGCCTCAATTCAATTCTCCTCCCTCTCCGGTGGAAATCCTCCGGTGCACTGTACAAACCACTGAGGCAATTAAAGTTACGGTAAATTGCCCGGAGTCGCAGGCTAGGTTGACGTCAATTAGGTTAAAGCTCACGACCCTGTCATGGAAGTCGTTAGCCTTGCTGCAACTAGACACAATTATTTGGTATAAATACCATAAAAAGACCGTAAAGAGTCCATTAAGAAAGAGGACGGTTTGACCCTATTAACAGTTTCTTCCAGCCTTTACTGGATTACGACTCTAACTTGTCAGTTTCAAGTGCTGTAAAGGCAGAAATTTCGGTTTAATCTGTGCGGAATTTTTAAACTCACTTGGCACGTTTTTTACCCGCAAACTGCATCACTTCTATCATCAGAACCTAGATAATGTGTACCGCCGTTTCGGGCCTTGCAGAACCACCGAGTTGGGACCTGATCAGGCATTAGTGTATTCGACCACTGTTCTTGGGCGGTAGCACCAGTCTTGGGGGTGTTACTGACGGCCGCAATCAGCAATATTGACCAACCACAAGCTCAACTGAGCTATAGCCACTACTCGAGAGCAACTGTGACAAAGTACTTACAGTATTTTCATTAATTCAAATATAGTGTAAAACACAATGTCAATTCACTGTATACCTGGGAACAACTCTCCCACATTGTAAATCTCTTTCGCACCGACATGGGATTTTTGATGTTCCTAAGAGGTTTCTAAGTCCCAAACACGCGCCACAAACGTGCCCACGCGCCCAACAATGTGAATACGCACAGTCCCGTGATCAGAGTAGACCAGTAGCCCTAGTGAACGCCTGATTCATTCCAATGACCTCTCATCTTAATATTCCACTTTTCGTCTTTCGTGTTGGGTCTCGACACCATGCGGCCAATAATGCAACAACGGGTCGTAACTATTTTCAAAGCAAACCTACTTTAAAAGCACGCTGCATAGGGTTTAACCTCGCAAATAGGTGTATTAAAAGTAAAAAAAAATGGTATTTTGATCATTTTAATTTAGTATCAAGCGCATCACTAATTTTAAATATCATTCTGTGACTACATTATCCAAACGATGCACTTTAGTGAAATTGCTGAATACACATTGTTGAAATAAATTAAGAAGAAGGAGGAATTGATTCTATTATTCAGTTCTTGCTCATTGTATGCGCATATCACATAAGAGCATTGTTTTAATGACGAAGTTTTGTAACAGACGAATATTTTCATAGTTCGAAAAGTAAACAAAACTTTAATTTTCCGTAAAATAAGTGTAAAAAAACACAACCCAGATTGCCCAATTTTATTAACTTTAGTTTTGTAATTAAAAAAAACTAAATTTAACTAAACTAAATTAAGCCCCTCATTAAAATACAGCAGGTAAAAATTTATGTTTTCCTGTACTGCTCCCAGAATGGAAAAAATTCTGTCTGCCCACTTATTTTTCAATACGTGGGGGCCAGTATTTTAAGTCAAATCAAAGATCTGACATTTCTAAACTTTACTCAAAAATTTATTTCTAAGCGAAACTAAACAGGTTTCAGGAGTTTTCTAATGTCAGGTGTACTTACCACATACTGAATCATCAATTGAGGAAATGGGCAAGATTGAAAGAAAAAAGCATACAGGCATGGATTATACATCATTCATTTGATCTTAAAGTACATCGTACAACAGGTTACGGAAGTTGGAGCTGGTGGAAAGTGGTTAACTACAATAAAGTGATAAAAATGTGGTGGTAAGCATTCAGTAAATTCAAAGCCGTCTTCCAGCATTACACAGTGACGTAATTAGTAATTAAAAGCCATGTTTGTAAATAAGCTCACTGAATGGTGGATATGTATGTTTTCCAACATAAGTAATAAAAATGTTTTACTATAATTAGGGATGGAGTTATACCCTGTTGCCTACACTTCAGGTGAAACAAATTACAACTAACTCATCCAGTTACTTTATATCAATTTTTGTTAACTGACAAAGTGAGGTATGAGAAAGAGGTTCATTTTAACTTAACGATTTCACAATTTTATAATAATAATAATGTTTATTGACAAAAGAGTCGAATGGTACACACAGGATCAAATGGAGGATGAGCAATGATGCATGTCTAACTCTAAAAAGCACACATAATAATTAAATTTCAAAACGGTCTAAAAAGGTACCAAGTATAAGGTCCAAACACCTGGCTCGTTTTTTTTTATATCGATCCAACGTTGTAGAAGAAACCACATCAGCTGGAAGTGAGCTCCAATTGGCGCAATCCGATTACCAAAAACTAATTTCGCACATCTTTATAGTCAATGGGTACAATCATAAGATTGCAGCGAATTTTACCACTGACTCGTAGCTCAAAAAATGTTGAGTTGTCAAAATCTCCGTGGTTCTTCACCAGAGAGATTGTTAAAAAGAGCTCAGCCCAGAGCCTTCTCAACTCAAGGGACACTAGCCCTGTCACGGTCGGTTCACAAGCCTCCTCCTCCAACAATTAACGTACATTAGAACGACTCACTCTTCGTTTTTTTTCTTTTTTTTTTCCAAATGGTACGGTATTAGCGTCTCACACCCCTTCCGGCAACCATCCACTTAGTAGTGGTAAATTACATTATTATTATTATATTATTATCAAACATTCGGCATATGATTTTTTATGTATTTTTTATTTATTTATTTTTTTTTGTTTTGCGCTTTTTTTTTATTTTTACTTTTCCCCGTCTATTTTTTTGTAAGTTTAGCTGTCTGTTCCACGATTGCGGTTTAACACGTGGATTGATTTGAAGCAAATTTGTTACAGTCCAAACAATAGACAGAACGATGTGGACACAGTTTGGTCAAAATTTAAATGGCGACTGAAAAACGCTTCCATAAACGGCCTTTCGCTTGAAACTTCTGAACATTTTATCAAATGGAATGCAACTCTGTTAAGATCAATACTCAGTATTACATTTTCTTAGAGGAAAGTCCTGTTCATGTTGTGACAATGCAAGATGACGGCCACAAATGGCATCAAAATGTTTTTAGCTTTTAACTCCTAAACCGTACATCATATTGAAAACAAACTGGTTTCAAAAAAACTTTAGACTTAAACTTAAGTTCTTCAAGTACCCCGCCTGAACAAAATTCGACATTTGTTGAATGGATACAGACTGAAAACTAGCTTCTAGATGGTGTTAGGGACAAGTAATGTCTTCTATTCACCAACTATTCACCAACCAATACCTAGAAATATTATTGTAGTGGTAAGTTATGATAGTGCATTTAAAACATTTTACATTCTTGCTGGAGACTGACAACATGGTTGACTGATGGACTACACCGAACAAGACCATATTGAAACGCAAAAGTGTACTTACTAGTCCAAAGACAAAGCTATAATTTTTTAACAAGTTAGGTAAAAGAGATAAAGACCATTTTTGTTAAGAATTTAAAATGTTTCTTTTTGCAATGATGCATCACATTCTCGTAAAAGCAGTGGGTCAAGAGAAATATGGTAAAATTGATTGTGTTTTACAGGTTCCAAGTTGGTGGAATGTTTCCATTTTTGGGCCTTCCAGTATTATTTGTCCAGTGAATATGGGGAACATGCAAACTATACACTTCGTAGAAAGGAGCTTTTCCATAATTATTTCTGTCTATTTTTTTCTAAAATTACCGAACGAATGATTGAATGAATGCTTTGTAACCAAATGCAATGGGTCAAAACAGGGCCACATAGTGAATTATAACTGACCCACTAATACGATAATAATATACTTGTTTCCATTCCAGTGTAAGCCAAAACCCAAAACCTTACTATGGTCTTTTTTATCCCTATCCTTGTGTTTATTAAACCGCACACCTCAACATAAACTGCAAGGGTCAGTGGAGAGTGGAAGAAACTTTGACTTTTTTTTTAAATTGGGTATTAAATACAGTATTGTAGGGAAACACTTCAATTAAGTGATAGTTGTGCAATTTTTCTACAACTAATGCAATTTAAAACTTACCTATTTCTTGTATATGTAACTCAGCTTTATTGAACACATTGCAGTCTCCGCATTTCCCTGATTGGTGTTGTGTAATGTTGTTGGTTTTATTGTAAACACTGCAGCAACAATACCATTCTGAATTATGGCCCGTCTTGCTCAACGCAAATTTGCTCGTGTTACATTTACTGATGCATTCTTCCTGCTTTGATATTTTATACCAGGAATGGCATAATTTTTTAGTATTAAGCCAGCCGGTGCCGCAACACATAGTGTTTGTTGTGGTATTGCCAGCTGAAAGAATTAAATATCAATAGAAAACATGCAATGAATTAGTTGTTCTTTTCGAAATAAATAAATTTCTTTGGAGAACAGGGATTTTAGAACGGTTTCTTTAGAGAAAACTTTACGTCTGAGATGCTAACAGTGATCAACCCGGAAACTGTACACGATCACTGATGGAAATAGAATTTTTCCGTGCAATGGAACAACCATAAAAACTCTTCGTATTGTTATTTTATATGTTTTTCAGAATTTATAGTAAATACGGTTCAAGCAATAAAAGCACTAATAAACTTTATGCTTTCAGTTTCGAATTTAAGTTAAAATTTAATTTTAAAGGTCGACTGAGAGGCTAAAGTATTTGAACTGTACTGGGACCCACAATGACACAGGAGACAACAAAATGGTTCGCTTTATTTTCACAGCTTTCTTAATGGCTGCAGAGAGATAGAATACAAATATAAAAGCATGAAATATAAACTTTCCAAAGTTTAAAGCCTGAAAGACATGTTTATACCTGTTCCACATAGAACTGTCGTCATTAATAGAATGGCCCATTGCTAATGTTTCCTGGCCGGCGACCAGAACCAGAGAAACTATTCTTTTCGGTTAACGTCTCGGAAAAAACAACCTATCATACCAACCATGTATCAGTATGTGTGGTTGATTTTTCCCGGTGGTTGGGTAATCGAATCTGTTTACTGTGGAATTGGTACAATCATGTGTAACGATAACATTCAGACATTCGTAAAATGACAAAGGCTCCTTGCAGATTTCATTTCCCTCCATTTCAGATTTGAAACTTTAAAAAAATTATTTCCTGCTTTCATGTTTTGTATTTTATATATTTATACCTATTGATAAAACTTAAATATAAATCGATAAGTTTAGTGTTTATGCTGTGATTTATGTGCTAGTACAGTCGGAATATTGCAACCCGTCAACCATTCATCTCCATGATAAGAAGATCAATCTTTATTTTTAATGTGAAAATTACTTCTTCGCCTTCATATATTTGCGTTCCAGTTTATGTCTCTAAAAGAACTACAACAGCAAATTTATACCGAGGTTCTGATAGTGGTTTAGGAGAAAACTCGATTTGGAATATGAACAACTGTTATTGGTATTACGCGAATCACTCGCATTGATGGGGTAAAATTAAGCAGGGAGTAATTGGATTTTTTTTATTTCGAATGTTGTTTGTGCCTCTGATTGAAACCAACTTCATTTACGAAAACAGGTAAATAACATGACGTTTCACGTAAGCAAGTAACTCATTCCCTCCTTCCGCTGTATTTGAATCAATACATACGTACCGCACGTGTTGTTTATTTCGTTCTTTGCTGAGATGTCAACATCTAAAACGAAAGGAATTGTGCAGAATTAACACATGTGTCACGCAGTAGAGTCAACACGGAAGCAAGTAAATTTTAGGTGATACAGCAGTTCAGAAACGATTGTTAGCTGAACAACGCATTGGAAAAAGAAAGAGTTAGGGTGCCGAAGCTGCAGGCATAATTACACATTATTCAGACGTCACAATTTTTTTAAGCGGCAACGTAGTGAGCTGGAATTATGATGCTCCTTTTGCTTATTAATGACAAATTAATAAATAAATTGTGCTTTCTAATGTGGAAAACCCTAATACATGAAACGTATAGCCTGTCAAGTTACTATTGCGACCAGTTAATAAATCAACATGAAAGCTGCGTGCAAAGCCCTTTGTTGATTCACTGTTAACTATAGGTACTTTTTATGTGAATAGATGATTTTCCATCATATGAAATTCTGTTTAGAAGATTTTCCATTATACAATATTCCGTTTAGATGATTTTCAAGATTTTGTATTTATGCAGATATTAGACAATTATCCTATTAGATGATTTTTCAGTTAGACGTTCGTCCGACGCCCAGTTTTAGTAGTAGAATTGTTAGTTGTTGTTGCCTTTTTCTGATTTATAGAGATTTTTTTGGTATCGGAAACTCTGGTCATGATTTTAGCCTCTACATTACTGGATGTTCACAACTGAGCCTTTTTAGTTCAATAACCTAAAAACACAATTTTACTAACCTAATTCATTTATGTGGAAGTCTCCTCCTCCTATAACGTCTCCTTCGACATAACCGAGGCATTGTTTTCGGGAATCTCCCGTGAGTTCCTTGTGGTCATTATTCGTGCAACAGCACCAACCACTCAACGGAGGGTGGAACAAGGCAAGTTTGTTTCCACTGCATTTTCTGGTACAGTCGTCATATTTTACGTTCCCTTCATATTCTGTACCGCAAAGAGCTACACGGGAACCAAGGTCGTCTACTTTACAAACAAAATGCTTCTTTTTGCCGCCATCTGGTAAATGAAGTTAAGTAAAAAGCGACTTATTAGTCAATGTTCATTTATGTTGCATAAATGTGGAGAAAAAATTTCAACTGAAAAAAGAACTTTTTTGACACAAAGAAAAACTACCTTCCTCTTATTAAAATAATGATGCAGTGCAAATTATGTAATAACAATTGTGCAAAATAACACATGGTGACCGCAGTGAATTGCTTCCCGATGCCAGATGTTTAAGACTTACCTTCGCTGTAAGGGACTGTTCTATTTCCGAATACATTCTTTAATTTATGTATTACTTTTCAGTTTTTTAAAATAATAAAAGCATAAAAATAAGACATGAACTTTTAGGCCCTACTATATTAGAAGAACACAACTTTTCAACTAACATTTGAGTTAGAAATTTGTGAGGAATATTTGATATGTTAAAAAATAACACAATACTGCAGTCTAACACTTTTGTCCACTGTCTCTCCTGCCTTTACTTCAATGCTATGGAACTACTTAATAAACTTGATGACCTTGAACTTTGAACCTTGAACCTTGACCTTGAACCTTGACCTTGACCTTGACTTTGAACCTTGATGACCTTGAACTTGATGTTGATCAACTTGCCATATCATCCTTCACACCAGACGTTATCGGAATTTCGGAAACTCCCCTCACTTCTTTTATCCACACTCTGCTGTTGATATCAATGGTTATTGTGCTTACCGCAATCACCGCTCCGGGGTCATGGCGCCGTTCTCATCTACATCAAAAATAGTATTTCATCTTCCTGCAGCAATTCTATCTCTGATTCCCTCGGAGAATAAGAATCTCTTGGTGCTCCATTCTCATTCCTCACTGTGGCAAACTCAACATCGGGTGTGTTTACCATACTCCAATCAAAGGCTACCCCACCCACTGGCCCAGTTTTCTTGCCATGCTTACCAATGCAGTGTCCACTGACCAGTAAAGTTCGTTTTTTCTGCATGGGTGACTTTAATTTACCAAATATAAACTGGCATAGTGCTACTAGTTCTGAGCTAAACACCAATGCCTCACTCGAATTTCTCGCTTTCATGCAAGATCACAACCTCGTTCAACATGTTTTGAAGTTCACTCGTCATCGCGCAAACCAATGTTCCAGCCTTCTTGATTTACTTATTTCTTCTTCCACTTTTAACCTTTCCCCAATTACTCTTTTGCCACCTTTTGGACGTGGTGACCATGATGTACTTACTTTTTCACTCAATATTGATTCCAGTACTAAATCCAGTTCCATCTTATCTTTCCATTTTTGTTCTGCGGACTATCCACTCATAAACCACATGATCTCCTGTATTAACTGGTCCACTGAGCTCTCCAGCCTTGATATCGACTCTCAAGTTCATAAACTTACTGGTTTTCTTCAAGATACTATCTCTCACTTCATTTCTCCTGCTAAGAAATCGGCTCCTTCCCGTCCCCCCAGGTCCACACCTGAACTTCGTGCCATTTTGAACATAAAAAGCGTACTTACATCCTACTCTGCTCCTTTAATTCTCCATCTAACATGACAAATTGTCTTGCAGCTAGGGAAAATGCTATTAAGCATATTAAACTTGTCAAAGTTGCTTTTGAAAGTAACCTGATTCTTCGCTCTAAACAAATCTAATGCTACTTTTTTCCTATCTTAAAAAAGATATTAAAAAACTGTTCCTTTAAGTTGCATTAAAAATGATGATAATACTTTCTCCCTTGATGATTCTACTATTGCCACTAGGATGAATTCTTTTATTTCCATTACTTTTCATCCGGCCTCTTATCCAGAACTCATTCAGTTTGCAACTAGCAAAGTTCATATTGGTGCTGCTGATGTCTTCTCTGCTCTCAAATCCCTTAAGGATAATTTTTCTTCTGGCCCTGATAACATTCCTTTGCTTTTTCTTCGTAATTGTGCTGAATCTACCGCCAACCCCATTTAAAATTTTTTTTTCCAACTCCATTACTTCTAGACCCTTTCCTACTCGTTGGAAGAATGCTCATGTTAACCTAATTCACAAAACTGGTTCCCCTTTTCTTGTTACTAATTATAGGACTATCAGTCTCTCCAAAATCCTTGAACAGCTGGTCTAGTCTGAACTTTTCACTCAGTGTTGTCAACTTGTTCTCCTGGACACGGGTTCGTTCCTAAACGCTCTTGCCTTACAAATCTCCTTACCACGTATGAACCTATTACTAAAACTTAGTTATTCTGGCCTATGTTTTTTTTTGATTTTAGCAAATCCTTTGACACTGTCTCAAGTTACTTTCTAAATTAGGGCGCTTTGGTTTCACTCCTGGCATCATTTCCTGACTCAATTCGTATTTTCAATCTAGACGTCAGCGTGCCGTTCTTCATGGTTTTTATGCACCCTGGCTTCATGCTTCGGGAGTGCCTCAAGGTTCCGTTCTTGACCCTCTCCTTTTTAACATTTTCATTTCTGACTTACTATCTGTTATTCTTTCCTCCAATGTCTCTTATGCTGATGACTTGAAACTTTTCTCTGAGTCTGTCTCTTGCTAGTTGCTTCAAGTTAACATCCAACGTGTTGCTGATTGGTCAACTGCAAATTCCCATTTCTTTAACACTGATAAATGCCATGTTCTTTACTTTGGTCATAATAACCCGAATAATCTTTACCATTTGTCGGGAAAGCTGATTACTCCTGTTGCTAGTCATACGGACCTTGGTATCACTGTTGACAGTTCTCTTAATTTCATCTTCACGCTGAAAATGTCATCACTAAAGTTTTCCGTCAGGTACATTTCATTCTAAAGGGTTTCTCTTATCTCACTCCTTCCCTTTTTACTGTCTTATTCCAAACTTTCCTTCTTTCACTTTCGATTTATTGTTCTCAAATCATCATGAAAATTGTCAGCGGCGTCTTACTAAATGGTGTCCCACTATTCGTTTTCTCCCCTACCCTGATCGTCTCTGTAAGGATCACCTAACTACCATTCAAAACCGCTTTCATCGTGGGGACATGATCCTTACTTACCAACTTACTCATAACCTCCTTAACATTAACTCTTGATTTTTTTTTTCACCGAATTTTAATTTTACTCGTGACCACTCTTTTTGCATCTGTGGTTCTGTGTCCTGGACCAAACTTCTCTTTCAGTTTTATACGGAAAGGGTTGTCCATGCCTGGAACACCCTTCCCTCTAATCTTGCTTGTGCCCCATCTCTTAATGCCTTCAAATCTCGTTTTGATATGCGTGTTTGTTAATTGTTTGTTGTCTTGTGTGGGTGGGTGGGTGAGTGCTTCTTGTACCTTCCTTTTTCTATTTCTATTTCTAACAATGTGTTAGCTTCTGTTCGTATGCACAGTGCACGTTGATAAGGTGGGAACGGCATGCATTCATCAAAAGAAAGGTCTCTCACATAACGTGATATCTCGCAACTTACACAGTAAAAAATTAAACTGTAAAACGGTTTGTTTTTCCGAGTAAGTTAAAAATATCGAACAAATATTCCAACACCTTGGTCAATAATTCAATTTTTACATTTTGATGTTTACATCGACTTTTAAGAAACAAAGTAAAAAATTAAAAAAGGAAACCTTTTATTTTATTAGATTGAAATATGGATGAAATCTAATTCAAATCTGGCGCCCAGAGTGAAACATTGCTTGCTTTGTGAATTTTTACCAAACTGGGTTGGCCGACCATTGCATCCTGTTTGGTTACCAAAGTCTATTTATAAGTATATAAAAAATACACAGTTCTAAATAAGTGTAATTCTTAAGTTGGACTAACCTAGTGTAAACCATTGTGCGCAGTATGGCTCCTCCTTGATGGTGGACGCAGTAAAGTATGCCTTGGTTAATGTAATTTTGTTATATTGAGTAGAGTTAGCACCAGTACTCCGTTATTTTAAATAAGTCTAGACACTTTATTTTTTCTATATAACCATCTCGTAAGCAATCAGCCACAAGACGAGCGGAATTTTGAACGTATATAGCTGAAGAGTGCAAGTGTGAGTGACTACAAGGCCTTTTGTGTATTAAAGACGAGCTTGAGGCATTTAATATATTACTTTTTTTAAATTTATTTACGGGTATTTTTCAATCTCAATAATATTATAATAATACAAGGATACTTCTTCAACGAAAACCAGGTAATACAAAACTAGTAGTGAATGAAATATTTAATAAGTCATCATGAGCAAATATTACGTATGGATTATAATAAAATAAATCGTCTGGGTTAGTTACATTTTTTCATATCTGGTCATTGCTAGTTATTAATAACTATTAGTATTACCATTACTGTTAATAGATATAAGTTTTTATTAATATCTAGTCATTACTGGCACTTTTTTCTTCCTTATTTATTTAATTTCCATGTAAACTTCGGATGTAAACTTTCTGTCGTCTAAAGCTTACCTGGTGGAAGCTTTGACAACTGAATAATGTTGGGTTCAAGTTATTTATTTGTAAAATAAAAATAAAATATGTTGTGGATAGTAATAAAACTGGGAAACACGGGAACTTAACTTTAATATGCATGTACCTTAGAGTTAAAAATAATAACGTGTAAACTGTAATACCGATTTTCAAACTTTTCTCATTAAAATGTTTAAAGGGTGTAAGTACAGTTTCCAATTTACGAGTTGGTGAAACAAATTTGAACAATTTGTCTTTGGACTGAGCACGAATTTACATAAGAACATGATTAATGTCCAAGTTTTAATTTTCTACGTAAAAGTTATGTTCTTGTTTACCTAAAAACGAACGAACAATGAGTACGAGATCTCAAAAGCATAAAAATAAGACAACAAACAGCTCAAGGTACTTATGTATTTCAACTAAGGAGATAAAACAGGGACCGTTTCTCAAACAACTTACAAGGGCTTGGCCACCTAGGTAAGTGATGTCATAGATGTGCTTACAGTTCTTCAGCATTATCATGGTCCATCGATGCTATTACCTTCGGTATTACGAAGGTACCAGGATCGACAGACCATGACAATATTAACGTTTAATGCACGGTGGTGACGTCATGCTAACACATCTCCACGCTAAAAGTGTAGTCGTTATATACGGTTAATCTGAAAACCCACACACGTCACCATGGGTTAATTTTGATAACCCACACTTTTTTGATAATCTAACAATTTTTCTGGGGTCTACACAACCCACCATGTTACATGTAATGACTGACTTTGCAAAACTACCATACACGATACTAATTCAACCAGCACACCCCATTGCAAGCAGCATATACAGGCACATTTGGAATCTGCAACATTTTTCGTACTAACATGAATAAAAAAAAACCTTGCGTACTATCCTAGGCTCCACACATGGTGGCCCAACCCGGCAACCTTTCGTTTCAACGGTACGAAAACTAGGTAACTGACACTAGAATCAAGCATTTTTTGTCCTCTAATCTTCTTTAAACTATGAAAGTATAAAAAAATACAGTTTTACCTTAAAACACAAACATCGGTAACGGAACATCTATCCCCCATCGCTCTGACTTTGAACACAGGAAATTTCTACCGGTAGTTTCCGTTCAGAAATTTACATAAACCACATGTAAAAATTCCTAAATTCATTATGATTCACAAATAAAATTTACAAACAAAAATTTTAAAAAATGTGCTTGAGATTTAGTTAGCTTTGCGTTACACTTAACATTAAAACACATATACGCGAAGCAGACCCAGTAAACCTGAAATAATAATGATTGTTGCTCGAAACGGAACAGTCCAAATATTTCGCAGACGATCAATTATTTCTGTAATAATTGATCGTCTGCGAAATATCTGGACTGTTCCTTTTCGAGCAACAATCATTATTAACCAGGTCTGCTTCATTGATATCTATTACGTAGCCTAAATTGTTGTGCACTTATTTATCCATCGTTGGTGTGCAGAAAAAGTGTTCGTAGTGTTCATGACTATTTCTAGTGATTCACAGTGATTGAGTGTGACTCTAGTTGCATTCGGATTTTTTGTTGGTTTTAATACGCCACAATTTCAGTTTACGGTTCCCAAGCCTTCTGATGTCCCTCGAAACTGGGTGATCAAAGGCCAAGGTTTTTTTTTACCTTTACTGATTGAACTACAATAGTCGACCTCGTGGTGTAGAATAGAACTAAAGATCTTCTAGGCCTCATTTATATTTCATTCAGTACTTTAAAAACACTTAGTCCATTCAACCTCCCCCAGACGTAATTTCAACCTTTCAAAATGCCAGACCCATAGATAATTTTGTGCAGCAAAAGTTGGAGCGAATGTGACGTGCAGCTTGCAAGTTACCAGGCAGTGGTCACTCAGACCAAGGTGTTCAGCAACATGGACATCATACTCCAACTGGTAATTATCTGTCACCTCGAGTTGGCTAAGACACAAATGTTGCAAACCAAGGTCTGCAATATTGTTTAGAAACAGTTTGTGGCCCCGATCCATCTCAAGCCCATGTTCCCAGTTAACAGATGACAGGTTATAATCCCCAATAATAACATTTGAACAAGCGTGTTTGCATGCAAGGCTTAAAAAGGTAGCCGTGTTTAAAAGCTGTTGGTCATTTAATTCATCAGGATATACCCGACAATAAGGTTTAAATTTGAAGGGGACAGTTTCATCGAAAATGCTTCTGCGTCCTTGGAGGCTACACCCATTTCAAGGTTCAGTTCATGCCTGAAAACAATACAAACATCCCCCGCCCTAGACTCATAGGCTCTGCACAAAATGCTGTACGGGTGGTCACCCGTCATTATAGAATCCACAATAGATTCACTTAACCAAGTCTCAACAACAAGCAATATATCAAAGCGACCAGACGCACGCAAAAGTTGAAAATCAATCAAATTTGACACATGGCTTCGAGCATGTAAAGACACACAACACAATTCGCGTTCAGCGATCCGTGCAGTAGGCAGCACAGCAAAGATGTGGGATGGTCGGGAATGCTCTAGAAACGTCCCATTTCCATGATTACGTTTTCCTGTTTAGCATGGACAGCAATCAGTTCATCCTGTAGCAACTTTTTCCGTTTCGCGTAAGATGGATACCATCATGGGCCATAAGACCAAAACCCTTCACTATATGCCTTTCAATCGAAATGAAGTTACAGTTAAGTGAGGCGCACATCCGTCTTAGGAACACATTGACCTGGCATGCAATAGAATCCTCAAAAGCCACGCATCTGGCCAACCGTGGGAAGGGACCAATAAAGGTAAATTTGGCTTTAGGTCTTGTGAGTCTTATTTCACGTACCAGAGTTGATGTCGTTTACAATCTGATCTGGTGATTCACATGGGATATTATTTGACTCAGCGAATATAATGATGGTAGGGCGAGTGTCAGTGTCCTTAAGAACCTCTGGCAATTCATCCATTAGTTGATTTGACTTCAAACTAGGCCATGTTCAAGTTTTTGATGCTTTGTAAGTACTGCCACGTAACGATCTGACGTGGGAATCTCCCAAGATTGTAGATTGTTCTTGCCAAGTTTTTGTTTTTTTCTCGGGTTCTGAGGTTCCCTTTTTTCAAGATATTTTTCAGTTGGATTTAGAATCTCAAGACGATCGAGATGTTCTCCTATTTCCTTTCAGACGTCGATTAGACGCCTTTGAGTCCAAAGGATTGTTGTAACCTGGCATACGGTTTGAAGAGTTTCCCCATCTAGACAATTTTTTTTTAGGCTTTCTTGATGTTACATTTGGAAACATAAATATCCGGATGGCGGGGCGGAATTATACCGACACGGAGTTACGTAAACTCCGGAATTTTCATAAATACTGACCCCTGTGTTGGACCCCCAATTTCAGTAACTACGGAGTCGTAATTTGCTTTAAAAGTGTCTGAAACAATCCGGAATTGTAGTAACACGGATTTGTAGTAACACGGAATTGTAGTAACACGGTTTCTGATGTTATATGTCTAGCCGCAGCGAGCACGGCAGAATGAGCGAGGCAGGGACGTTTTTTAATCAACAACAAAATCAGGAGTTACGGTAAATCCGTGTTACCACAATTCCGGTTTATTTTAGACACTTTTAAAGCAAATCACTAACCCGGAGCAGTAATTCCGGGTCCAACACAGGGGTCAGAATTTAAAAAAATTCCGGAGTTAACGTAACTCCGTGTCGATACAATTCAGGTGCCCCATCCGGATCGCTCCTTGGAGCGCTTGCGTTATTTTCAGGAGCTATTTGGCCGCTTCCTGGGTGTACAGAACTTTGGCTTGCGTAGGTACAGATTGCTTCACATGCGAAGACAGTAGATTTAATTTCCCATGTTGGCTAATAGACATACATGAACTCACAGTTACAAGATTTCCAGAGTTCGAGCAAAGATGATCGGGTATCTGTATAGTTTGGATTGGACATGGGACACTTTCCCTCGTTGTAAAAGCATGTTCACTTGGTTTGTGAACATTTCTTCGACTTATTTTTAAGTCCCCTCAACCACAACCGGACATTTTCGTCTAATTTTTTGAGAAATGATGCCATAGAGTAGCTTTTATCAGAATTTAACCGATCGTTTGTTTTCTCCTCAAAATAACAGCAAGCATAACATAAATTTCAGGGCTGTCACCCTCTTTGTTTTTTAGACTATTTGTAACATCATTGAAGTCAGAAGACGCATTCGAGGTCAATGACTGCATCGAATGCGTCTTCTAAGCATTGTTTTAGTGACGACTGTTTTGTCACAGACAGTGTGTTCACCAAATGAGAAAAAAATACGAAACTTGTATTTTTTAAATAATTTGACAAAAAAATGTATGTATCAGTAACACTAAACAAGTTTCAAGACGTTTCTAACGTCAGATGTACTTACCACATACTGTGTCATCATTTGGAGAAATGGGTAAGATTGAAAGAAAAAGAACACAGATACGAGTTATTATCATTAATTTTATCTTCATATGCATCGTATCTTAAATTGTATCTAACTCTCATGCCAGTAAGATTTAGAAAGTGGTTAACTATACAATAAAGCGAAAGAATGTATTGGTAGGCATTCAATAAATTCAAATCCTGTTGTTGATTTCCTTTGTGAGTGAGGGGAATATTTCTGCAAAAAATTACCTCCTGACCAGGTCAAAAACACTCACTATGCATTGCAGATACAAAATAGTTAATTTTCGGCGGCTGAATTTGTGTCGCGTTTTCCTATCCAAGAATAAAAAAATAATGAGGTTGCTAGCAACACAAAGAAAATAAAAAATCAAGCAGAGAACTTACAGTAAAAACGACAAAAGAAAATAAACTGAGCTGGATCACGCCCTGCGAAACTGATAGTTGACCCGCCGTTTTGGAAAGTTATGTCATTATACCACCAATTTTGATATCTCATTCACTTGAAATTAATTGTACAATTTCTTCCACCAGTGTATTACAAGAAAGTTTTTGATTGTGTTCATAACACGGTTCTGATTGACTTTAATTGTGTAAGATTCTAGTTGAAGACAAATCTTTTCAATGTGTTCTTGATGGAGTATTCAGGGTTCAGTAGCTGGTGTATAGAGGTAGGTTGCAATGGCATGTTTCGTTACGACATATTTTTAATCGTTTCTTGCTATGGCACTACAGTGGTCCAGCTTGAGCAATCCCCTCACGCCCCTGCCTGCACTTCCTTTAGATTCGACCTGTTGCCCTACAAATCAGGTATCTTTGGTTTATTCATAAAATCTTCTAGAAACTAGGAATTAGCCATCTCCAAACCGACTCGCCTACCATCTACAGTCTTCTTCGCTCCAATCATAAGTACTGTGGTCTCAGGATTCTTTGTCAGTCCACGCACTAACATAACAACCTGCAAAAATCTCCAGGAATTCCTTGAAAAGACGATGTTAGATCCTACCAGGGAAGTGGTTTATTGTACATAATGAAGGCACGTAAGGCCCTTTACATTGGCCGGTGTAAGAGACCTCTGGCGGTGCGTAAGCCGGACCATGGAACTGTCTTAGAAAGAAACGATTAAAAAATATGTGGTGGTAAAATATGCCAATGCTATACCCACCACAATGTACTAGTTAGTAAAACCTCAATACTGCATCAAAAATCCACTGAAAAGATTCGTCTCCAACTAGAATCTTACACAATTTCAATCAATCAAAGATTTTCCTGAAATGAACAGGTGAAAAAAATTGGAGATCAATTTCCAGTGAATGTTATACGACATGTAGTGGTATCACATCGCTTTATAAAAAGGCAGGTCCACTAACAGTTTAGCAGGACGTGCTCTTTTCATTTTTATATCTTTTTCGTTTTTATAGTAAGTACTTTATTTTTCAGGTTCCATGCGTTGTTAGAATCCTCATTGTGCTTTTTTCTTGGGTTCAAGGCGGAAATTCATCCGCCAAAAATTTTTTTGTGACTGCAATGTCATTGTGAGTATGTTTTGGCCACGTCAGGAGGCACCTTTTTGCTGAAGAATTCAAAGCCGTTTTCCATCATTGCACCGTGATGCCATTAATGCTTAACCAGCATGTATGTAAGTAAATAAGTAAGTACATTTTCCAACAGAAGTAATAAAAATGTTTTACTGTGATTAGGGATAGATTTATGCCATGTTTTCTAAATTTCAGATGAAATTATAAATTTTAACTCAATGATCTGACATTTTGCTTTTTTTCCCTGTCTGGTCTTTCTGTATGTCCGTTTTCCTGTTTGCTCCACGACTATGGCTTAACAAGTGATCTGATTCAAAGCAACTTTGGTATAGACCAAACGCTACGCAGAAGAACCAGCATACAGGTTGGTCAAAATAAAAATGGCGACTGAAAATGCCGTCCAAGACACGGTTTTTTGCCTGTAACTTCTAAATGTTTTAACAGACTGATTACAATCCTGTAACAAACAATAGGCTATTCCTAATTAAATTTTCTTAAAGTCCGATTCCTGTATTGTGGCTATACAAGATGGCGGCCGTAAATGGCATTAAAATGTCGTTGGTTTGCAATTTTCAAACCGTTCATCATATTGAAAACAAACCGGGTCCAAAAAAAACTTCAGAATTTTCAAGTAAGCTTCAATTCAGATTTAGTGCAGTTTCCAATCTGAACGAAATTCGTCATTTATCGAATGAATATAAAATGAAAACTCGCTCTAGACAAGGCGAGGGACAAACAAGCTCTACAGAGTACTAACCTACTAGTATACAATTTGGCTGTTGGCTGATATCCGAATTACTTATATTCAGAAATACTAGAGGAGTGGTAAATCATGATATTGCACTTGTAAAAAATGTTACATTCTTGCTGGAATTTGACAAGATGGATGGCTGACGGACTATACTGAATAAGAAACACATTGGAACACAAATATGTATTTACTATGGTTTAAAGAATGATATAATTTTTTTAAACAATTTAGATAAAAGAGGTAAGGACCATTTTTGTAGTGAATTTAAATAATTTTTTTTGGCATTTCTCCAGTTTATTGTGGCAAGTGGGACAAGAATTCTGTAGGAGAAAAACGAGAAAACCTGATTTTGTTCTGCGTGTTTCCAAGTGGGCGACATGTTTCCCACTCGGACCATCCAGTATCATTTGTCCACTCATACAGGCAACATGTAAAACATAACTCCAGTAAAAAGGAATTTTCGTAAAATTATTTCTTTCTATGTTTCTTAATTTACCTAATTAGTAAACGAATGCTTTGTTGCCAAATGCTACGGGTCAAAAACATCGTGACTAACAAAAAAAAACCACTAATATAAGTGTACTATATTTCGATTCCAAATAATAGCCAAAACCAAAAATCTTAATATTGGTTTAATTACCGTACCCTTTAGCTACTTATGATTATTATATGCATTCAACCACACACCTCAAGATACACTGCATGGTTAGTCGATAGTTTAAGAAACTTGGCTTTTTTTTCTTAATTGGGTATCTAATGGAGTAGTACAACATTTATTTCAACGGTTCATGTCCGTTTTGCCGAATTTTAATTAGTGTCTTAATTTTGGCGAAACGGCAATTCCTATTTCGCCGTTTCCCGTTTCGCCAAATATATTTTTTCCAAATTATGTGTCTCATTGTCGGTGCCACTAAACATATACCATCAGAAACTGCAACTAATCACAAATTCCCTTCCAATAGGGATGCATCTGTAACTTCTCCAATGTTATATTTTAAAACAATATTTAGATTCGACGAAACGGGATTTGACGAAATGGGAACACCCCTTTCGCCAAATTTTACTGGGGCTTAATTTTCGGCGAAATGGGAAGACACCTTTTCAACAACTAATTAAATTTAAAACTTACCTGTTTCTTGTATATTTAACTGAGGAATACTGGCTTCATTGCTAGCTTTGCATATTGGCTGTGATTTATGTTCTGTAATGGCTTTGGTGTTACTGTCATCACTACAGCAACAATACCATTTATCTTCACGGCCTACCTTGCTCAACGCAAATTTGCTGGTTTTACAGGTAGCGACGCATTCTTCCTGCTTGGATATTTGAGACCAAGAATTGCACAATTCCTTAGAATTCGGCCATTCGGTGTCGCAACACGTAGTTTTTGTTGAGGTTTGACCAGCTAAAAGTAGTAAATAATATATCAAACATATAATGAATTACTTGTTCTTTTTGCTATAAATAAATTATTGTGGGGAACAGAAATTTCAGAACAGTTTCTTTAGCGAATAATTTTCGTATGAGATGTTATCAGTGATCAACCTGCATGAAAACTGTACTCGATCATAGATAGAAATAGACTCCGTTCGTGTAACCAAATAGCTGTAAAAACTCACTGTACTGTTAAGTATTTTCTGCAATTTTCAGTACTGAAACTGAAAACGCTGCAAGCAATAAGGGCACGTTTCTGCAACCACTCGCTTTTGTATTCTCGCAGCTAGAAGCTAGAAATCACCTCGAATTCCAACATGGTGGCGGTTTTATGTCTGCCGCCTCGCAACGAAAACAGCAAATAACGTGAGTTCAGAAGCGTTTGGGAAAATTGTTTCGTCATGAGGAATTCTTTATATTATTAGCACGGATTATAAGCATTTACTGCAAGCATTTACTCAAACGATGTCGGATTTAGCTAATCCATTTAGCGTTGTTACCATGGCAATGTCACCTTTGCCATCGCGATTGAGTTCTAGCTGCGAGAATGCAAAGGCGAGTCGCTGCGTAAAAACGCCCTAAAAGCATCAGCAACATCTTACTATATGTTTTGGTTTCGATTTCAAGTAAAAATAAAAAGTCGACTGAGAGACCATAGCATTCGAACTATACTGGGACCCAAAATGGCGGAAGAGACAAAATAAAAAAAAAACATGTACTTTATTTTCGGAGCTTTCTTAACAGCTATAAGAGATAAAATACAAAATATGAAAGCATGAAATACACATTTTTTTTTAATTTGAAGCTTGAAAGGCCATTGCTACCTGTTCCAATCAGAACTGTCGTCATTACAAGAATGGCCAATTGATACCATTGCCCGGCCGGCATCGAGAGCCAGAAAAAAACTGGTATTTTAGCTTACCGACTAGGAAATAACAACCAATCATAATATGAACCTTGTATCAGTATGTGTGGTCGATGTTTCCTGGTCGTTGGGCAACCGGATTTGTTTACTCTCGTGTTAGTGCAGTTTGTGAATAACAATAGCATTTAGCCATTTTGCGCATGACAGAGGCACCATTCCATTCATTTACGTTTTGAAACTTAAAAAAAAATCTTCATGCATTCGTGTTTTGTATTTTATATCTTTTTAACTATTGAAAAAATCTTTAAAAAAAAACGATACGTTTCGTGTTTATGCTGTGATTGTGAATCCCAGTACATTCGGTATATTGCAATTTCTCAAACATTCCATCTCCGTGATAAAAAAAATTGATTGCCTTGAAAACCTCTACTTCTTCACGCGCACATTTTTACGTTACAGTTTACGCCATTAAAATAAAGAAGTCTATAACAGTAAATTTCCGATAGCAAAGTTCTGCTAGTTGTTTGGGAGAACCCTCGGTTTGGACCACGATCTTTCGTTATGAAGTTTATTCAAATCACGTATACAGATGGCGAAAATTCGAATTAAGCCTCCAGTAATTGATTTTCAATTTCGAATCCTTTTTGTGCCTCAGATTGAGAGCATCTTTATTTACAAGAACAGAGGAACATTAAAACGTTTAACGGAAAAGAGCAGCTAAAAATGACCATGATTTTACGTAAACTTTTTTAAATTAGAGAAATAAATGTTGAGATGACTTCTTTGAAACATTGTGAAAATAGTTACCCGTCGTTGTAACTGAATATGTCCTCAATCTGAGGCATAATAGGCCTTCAAACTTGCAAAAAGTCAAGTCACTCCAAGCTTTTATATTTCAAATTAAAAACTGCTACTTCAGTTAATGATGCATTGTTTTGTTTTACTTCAATCGCCCTAAACTACAAAAGTTGACATTATTCAAAATGTTTGTTAGTGACATTATTTCCGTTTATACGACGGATGCATTGTGTAGGAGTTGCTGTATACAACATATACTAAATACGTTTTGTGGTTTAAATCATCTAACCTTGCGCTGTAAGTCGCTGGAAGTGTTAAACTGAACTTAAGGACTAGTTTTCCGTTGTCCACAGGGAATGAAGGTACCACGGTCCCCCTGGTCCCGGAATTTGAAAAGTAAATCTTGTTTAAAAACGTAACAACTACTCATTCACGATATACTATGTAGAAAAGTAGGCTATCTTATGTGCACTTTGTTGTGGCATTCCTATTGCTTTAGGGTTGTAAGATACGATAAGATGAAATATAATTTATTACCATACAAAATGGTAACAGGAATCAGGAAAGAATGGTTATCATCCGTATAACGTCTGTCCTAAAAGGATTTGTAGTTTGCAAAATCATTTTAAAATACCAAAAAAAAAAAAAAAAATAGGTAAAAACAATGATAATAGTTAATCGCTTAGGCCTAGTACTTAATTCTTAATCACTACTTAAATATTTTCAGTTTACAAAAGTTTGTTCTTGTTGTAACGTTGTAACGTTTTACTACAATTTTCGCAAACAGAAAATTTGCGATCTGACGGAGTTATTTTACTACCATAGCCAGTAATTTTCTTAAGGCCATGTATGAACTTAAGACCACGTGACCAACGAAATTTGCCTGCACAGAGTTAGAAAAAGGTGTCAATGCCTGTCAAAGTCACCAGGATTTACCTTACCAAAAGCAATTGTCAAATATTCTTATGTAAATGGAAAACAACTAGAAATATATTATACCATACGTTTTAGTATAGTATAAAAAGCTTTTACTTTGTATCGGCTTTGAAATGTTTTTTAATGACACTGTATTATGGTTGTTCTTTTTCAATACATACTGGTATCATGTAAATTTACATAGAACAACACTTAGTGTTTACTGACTGTAACCCTTGCTGGCAGAGCCTATCCAAATTACAGGGTAAGGGACTAGTCATTATTTATGTTTCGGGCGGGGGGGGGGGGGGGAATTGAAAATATCGCCTTCAAATTTTTGATGACTCCACCCTCCATATACCCTGAAAAAAGACCCCTCATTCAGTGTAAAGGATTTCCACTGTACCAATTAGAAAAAATTGCATTGCACATTGACAGGTTCCCAATTATATCGTAAACAAACGCCATGGCTTAAAGAATTAAACCACTTTTTGACCGACATTCATGATTCACGACAGTAGAATAACTTTTCATGTAAGGTATACATATTGGCAGTTCATGTCAGCATGTCCATGCCCTTCACAACATCAAGACATGGAACAAGGAAAATACCTCATGGTGCAAAAACTTTTTGAGAAAACTTACATGATGAGGGATCCCCAGAAGCCACGGAGTTTTGAGAATATTTTAATGTTGTGTCTTTTTTAGGTCATAAATTATTTTTTTCTCCAGTTTGGGTATTGTTCTTTTTGTGAGTCCCCTTGACGGGCCTGAAAAATGTTTGCCGCCACCCCTTCTGTCGAGAATGTCCAAAGAATCCATGCCATCACAAATTTCTTCTGGTCTTCCTGGACATAAATAATAATCGGTTCCTAACTTGGTAACACTTGTATTTTTCCAACAAGTTTACTTTGCAGGCGACGTAGGTTTGAATACTAAAATGTTCACTCCCTGATTGAGTAAAAGCCTACAAACAGCAAAAGGAAGACATGGAATTTAATTTTCGGCAAATTATTGCTTGTCTTGGTCACCTAAAAACTATGCACATCATGAATACATACCCCAACATTTATTCAGACACAATAAAACGTTCATACTTACAATATAAAAACAATACACAAATAAAATTAGCAGGTGAAGCCAGAGGTCTGTCTGTTCACACCCGCCATCTTGGAATGACGTCATTCACCATTATAAAATATTGACAGGCAGATTTTTGTACAGCTCGACCCATGCCTCCATTACAGGAAAATTTTTTATGCTATTCATAATCCTAACTTTATTTGTTGCTATGGAATAAGATTCCAATGCCATACGAATTTTCTCTAATGGTTCCTGGTACAGTATCCTGGTACTGCTAAAGTTGATGAAATGGTCAGTATCCAGCTCGTGTTTGGAAACAGCATACTTGCTATTATTTTTCGAAATTGCATCTGTAACCCGAAAATTGACACCATTAGATCAGTTGTGTATGCCCTAAGGTGTGAAAGGTGCCCTGCCCTTTACAATGGGCTATGTGTTAGACCTGGAGGCCGGCGCAAGCTTGACCATGCAAGTGCAATTTCGAAAAATGATAGCAAATATGCTGTTTTCAAACACGAGGTGGATACTGACCGTTTCATCAACTTTAGCAGTACCAGGATACTGTACCAGGAACCATTAGAGAAAATTCGTATGGCATTGGAATCTTATTCCATAGCAACAAATAAAGTTAGGATTATGAATAGCATAAAAAAATTTTCTGTAATGGAGGCATGGGTCGAGCTGTTCAAAAATCTGCCTGTCAATATTTTATAATGGTGAATGACGTCATTCCAAGATGGCGGGTGTGAACAGACAGACCTCTGGCTTCACCTGCTAATTTTATTTGTGTATTGTTTTTATATTGTAAGTATGAACGTTTTATTGTGTCTGAATAGATGTTAGGGTATGTATTCATGATGTGCATTGTTTTTAGGTGACCAAGGCAAGCAATAATTTGCCGAAAATTAAATTCCATGTCTTCCTTTTGCTGTTTGTAGGCTTTTACTCAATCAGGGAGTGAACATTTTAGTATTCAAACTTGTATTTTTATTCATTATTTCCTAAATCTCCTGATTTTTGTCATGTACTTTCAAGACAGTCCTGAAGGTGACGGCATAATTGGGAAATTCCATGAGCAATTCCTTCCTTCCACTATATTTTAATCAATGTATACGTACTGCATGGGGTCGATGCGTCGTTGTTTGCTGGGGTGGCAACATCTAAAAAGAAAGGAAGTGTATAGGATTAGCACACGTGTCACACAGCTACGTCGACACGGAAGCAAGTGAATTTTAAGTGAGATACCAATTCAGAAAAGATTATTGGTTGAGAAGAACATTATTAGTTGAGATGCATACATAATCCAGATTATTCAAACGCCACATATTTTAAGAGTTAACGTACTAAACTGGAACTGCTCCTTTTTGATGACCAATTAACGAATTATATGGTATTTTGCTAATGTGGAAATCCCTGATATTTGAAACTATCAGCCAGTCCATTTACTATTGCAACCATTAAAGGGACACAAATCCTTCCGGTATGTTGTGCGACCCATTGAGAATAGCGTTTGCAACATTTACACACGTTAGAGTTAACGTCGCAAAATCATCTCGCATAAAAGAAAAATAAGAAAATGACTAAGTTGGCAACATTTACATTCATTTGAACTAACGTCGCGAAAGTGAGTCATACTGGAAAGCCACCAGGGACGCATGCACCTTTAATAAAGCAACATTGAAAACTGTGTGTAAAGCCATTTGTTGCTTCTTTGTTAACAATGGGTACTTTTTATGTGAGTAAACAGAATTTATCATAATTTACATGTAATATGTCTCATCAGGAACTAATAAATGCGTGAGATTAGTCCATCCCCTAACTATCGTGTCATCCCTCGTCACAAGGTCGTTTGGTAAAGAAACTGTGGGTTTCGTTTCCTGTGTACAGACCATTTGATTCAACATTACCAAAATCTTAAAATGCTAAAATCTTAAGATGCTAAAATGACGAATCATCTTTCCAGCACACGCTTTAACTAGCAGCGAGTCAGGAGGTGAATCAGTGATTTCAACCCTAGTCAGCCATCGCTTGAAGATGCCATCTACTTCACCGCTTCACGCTCATGGAATGCCGCTGCACATGGAGATAGCTGGACTAATCTTAGCACGAATAGCATTTTCACGCACCTGTCTACTGGGTTAAAATTCTATCTGTTTAGGTGATGTTGTGCTTTACGTTTTAAATATATGATTGGTAAAACACCACAGCACCAAAACAGATGGAATTTTCTAAATTGTACATTTTATTATTTCATTAATTATAATCATCAATTCTTATCCGTGTTCATTTTCACAAGTGAAAATTCAATCATATAACCCCCTTTTTTATAGCACATTGACGTTTTAGTTTGTAATCCGTGTACCTTTTTTGCAGCTATGGCGTCGCGCTACAAAGCTTTATGCATGCAGTCGATTGTTTCTGGCCACTTCGAAACAATTCAACTCAGCCCTGAAAGCCTGTATCTACGAAATAAATACGCCATTCTATCGATTCTAGCTTAGTTTGGTTTAAATCTCTATCGTTTAGCTGAAGCACGGGTTCTTTCACGGTAATTTTATTTGAGGCCATGACCCACAGTCGTACTTTCATTTCGCCCTTCAACAATCAGCTTTTTAGCAAAGGCGTAACATGTGCACGAAGAATGGGTATGGAGTTTGCTGAGTGGCATTGTTTCCTAATTACAATGGTTAAAACAATGTTAAACAATCAAAATGATCGTTTAGGGACCTGTAACTCCGGAATGGCTCGACCACTCGAAAAAGTGGTCTCTGTGAGGATGAAGCCCAGGGAAATTTCTGGCCTAGATCATGTTTCAGATTTCAGGTAGGTTCAGTAGTTTTTTTCTGAAACCGTCTCACACAAGAACTACCACTACAACAAGAAGTGAACAGTTTTCAAATTTCCGTGTGGCTCCGTACATTTACTCTTGCACGGAAATGCGTAAAAGTTGGTATAAAGTTGGGTAAAAGTTGCTATCTACTATCTGGCCAATTTTGGTCGAAATATATTGAATAGAAACGGAGAAATTAATAGGTTTAGTTTTGCTGGAGAGAGGACTTCAACCATGGTAAAGAGGGGACTAAGTTGAGAAGGGTTCGGCCTCTAGGCAAACGGTAGTAGCAAAGTGTTGAAAACCACAATACACAATTTAAAAAAAAGGACTGATATCAAATCAAAAACCAAAGCTGGTAAAAGGGGCCGCCAAGTTTGATTCGGTCTTTCAAAGGAGTGATATCAACACACCAAAACATTCGTCAACTTAATCGCACCGAATAATACTTTGGACGTTAAATGAAAACTTGAACATTGCTACCGAAAGTAGCTATGTTCTAGTTTTCCTTTAACCTTTGAACTGTTAATCGGTGCTATTAACTTGGCGAATGTTTAGGTGTGTTGATATCACTCCTTTGATGGGCCGAACCATTCGAAACTTGGCGGCTCCCTTTACCAGTTTTTGTTTTTTATAGGATTTACATGACAGTTTACTTCCATTTTCGTAAATAATGGGTAAGAAAGACATCCATGCAGTGCAGATTTAACACACAATTCCAGTAAACATGACGCAAACCTTTTTACACACAGAAAGAGGTTAATTAAAAAACTAATCTGTTACTGAAAAAAAAACGATGGTTTTAAGTAGCCAAACCACTTTCTCTCAAGGTAATATTACAATTATGACCACAAGCTTCGCACTACAAAAAAGGTCTCTATATAAACTTGGAAGTATAAAACCAGTTTAAAGTCTGCTACTTAAATTATGGCACGAACCAATCTCTGAAAATTATTTGAACAAGCATTGGGTCGTGACATAATTTTAGCAGTAGAATTGCTAGTGCTTTTACTTTTTCAGCTTTTTAGAGACTTTTTTGTATAAAAAATCGAGGTCTTCTTTTAACAATTAGCCTCTACACTGCTGGTTGTTCACATCTGAGCCTTTTTGTTCAAATATTATTAACCATTTAGCACAATTGTTATTTACCTAATTCATTTATGTGGAACTCATATTCATTGACTTCTCCAACACTATCGCGGCATTGGAATGTTGCATTTCCTACGAGTTGCTTGTAGTCATTATTACTGCAGCAGCACCACTTATCTATGTACAATGCAAGTTTGTTTCCATTGCATTTGCTGGTACAGTCGTTGTAGTTTATGCCATTTTCATATCCTGTACCGCAAAGATTTTCCCTGTGATTTGGATCTGCTGTTAGGCAAGAAATATGTTTCTTTTTGTCGTCACCTGGTAAAAGAAGTTAAGCAGAAAGCGATTTATTGTTGAATGTTCATTTACATTGCGTAAATGTGGAGAAAAATGTTAACTGAATGTAAAAGTAATTACTACAAAAAAAAAAAAAAACCTTCCTATTAAAAAAAAAATGTATGTGACAGTGGGACAGTCATTCAAATTCAGTAAATAATATTGTGCAAAATAACACAGTGTAAGTGGAGTGAATTGCCTCACGATTCCGGATGTTGTAGACTAACATCCGCTTCAAGCTACTGTTATATTTCCAAATACATTCCTTAATTTAATATTACATTTGTTTTTTGTGATAAGCACGGCATAAACTTTTAGGTTATACTACATTGTAAGAACATAACTTTGAAACTAAAATTTTAGTTGGAGATTTATGAGGAATATTTGATTTGGTAACAAAAACATAATATTGCAATCTAACAATTCATTTTCAATGTTACAATCTAATTTTTGTATGTATCCACAGCCATGGCCGGATTGAAGCTCTTGCCGCTTGTGGGGGGGGGGGGGAGGAATTCAGGTTTAACGGCGTGCCTGTAGGCCTAACCATAATGCCGTTCTTGAACACTCCCCAAAACCTTTCCTCCCCCAAACTTTTACAGAATGTGTAGGCTAAAGTTAGGGGATGGGGAGGAGGTGTTAGGGTATAATAGTTAATAGTAAGAAATCGTAGGGATCTGCTTAAGAAGGGCCTTGTCCCTATTTTCCGTTTGTTTTTTGTACTGATCCCCGCTCAGTTTCACACTCTCATGGCTATGCCATCACAACGATCAATGTGCGACAACAAACCCTACACTAAGTCACAATGCAACAAAATGTTCGTAATTCATGTAGGCTGTAGTTGTGTTTTTGTTAAGGTCAATACAAATAGCACTTTGCCTGCCCTCAGTCAGTTCTAACACGACAAAGGGTTGACGGAAAAAATACACACTAGTGATAAATATATCCCTAACAATTCGCCGAAATTGTGAAAAAACGAGTCGCCACCAACTTCAATATCTCGCTGACTGGTACTGTACCGTTGTTGGTTTGGAAGCATTATTAACAACAGCTTATTTCTAGTGATATCTCAGTGGGACACGGAATTTCGAAACCTTTTTTAAACTGAGCTCGACTAATCTTAAATTTAACTATGAGTGGTGGCAGCATTTAGTTACATTTTCATGGAAAGCACTTTCCCCAATGGCCCGCAAACATCGCACAAGCTGATTTAACGTACGTTTGTATTTAAGCCGTTGTGCCACCCCTACCAAATTGCCGCTGTAGGCCTAGGCCTCCCGGGCTTACTTAGAAAACCGGCCCTGTCCACACCACATACATTAATGCGTTCATAATGTGTGAATCAGACCTAAAGGGGACGTCTCTCAACAGTCGCACAAAAGTTAAATTAAAGTTTAATTCTTAGTGTTTAACGTTTATATCGACTTTTAAGATAAACCGTAAAAAATAAAAAAAGCAAAGCCTTTTAATTTACTAGACCAATGATCAAGTCTGGACACCAAAGTGAACATTGCACGCCATATTGAATTTTATACCTGATAGATTGGCCTATCGTTCACTCTCTTCGGTTATCAAAGATTGGAAGTATATCAACTTTACTGAGCTCTAGGTCGGACTAATATCGTGCAAACCTTATGGTATATTATGGCTTCCCCCTTGATGATGAAAGCTGTACAATTTACCTTGTAAAAGTAATTTCGTTATACTGAGTAGAATTAGCACCATTAACCCGTTATTTTAAATTCTACGAAGACATTTTAGGAAGACAACTTCGTTTCATTGCCAATTAAAGCACAAGAACGTAGTAATTTAACCAGCCAAGCCCAAAATCAGACCACCCGGTATTCCATTAGTTAAAAAAATTCTAGATACATCAGACGAAATGCTAAATAGGCTCGAAAAGTGTTAAATAAAAAAAAAATGGGCTTGAGCACCCGGATTTCCGTTCTGGTTTATCCCTCATTTCGCACTTGATCCCGTATTCTATTCTATTTCACTTGGTGTATGGCACGCAATTAAGTGGCGATTGGAAAGTATATGTTTATATGTGCGCGTGTTAAGTGCTACATATGGACGTTTCCTTTTGGCCTTGTCGTGGGTTCGATTCCCCGTCAGGCAGTCTGACATTTAGAGTCTAAAAGGCAACCTAAATAGGTTTGCATCAGTATTCAATATTTAACAATTTTCGAGGTGATTTAGCTTTACGACCTGTGTCATTAAAAACATATTATTATCAGGTAATATTAGGTATAGTATGATTTGGTAACAATATTTTGTGTGTCTTATGCCTACCTGGTAGGCGAGGTAGTATACTTGAAATGTCCCGTAACTACAATGGGGTTTCCTTAAAAAATTCTGTTTAAAACTATTTTCACCAATGTATAATGTTGTTATTCTCTCAAGTTCTTTACATTTATATTCTGTAGTGAAAACTGAGTTTTGTTTTTATACACTCGGTAAATACATAACGCTATAAAATGGCTTGTACTGTATTAAAATTGTATAAAATCCACAGACCTGTTGAGGGTGTTGGCGAATCCTTCGTGGCAGGATCTAGTTATATTAAAGAGAAAAAGTATAATTAAAAACACAAGTTTAATGTACGTGGCAAACCTTATTTGATCGTCATCACATTTCTACCAGCATGTTGTTGCATATGAACGATCCAAATTGAAACCTTTGGACATAACAGTAAGGTTAACAAGATCTAGCCTTCTTCACAATTTAAGATTAACCGTTTAACACCTATGTAAGTTGCCCCCCAAACTTCCAGTCACATACCCAGACTCGCCATTTAAAAAAAACAAAACATATTTTAGGTGAGCTAGCAATTCAGCAACGATTGTCAACAACTCACTGGAAAATTAAAGACTTGGGGTGTAGAAACTGCGGGCACAATTCCACATTATTTAAACTCCACAGCATTTTTAAGAGTTAACGTACTGATCCAATGGCATAGTTAGGTCGTCGAGGGCCTCGGTGCAGTGAGTGCCAGAGGGACACCTTCCACACTTTTGGCACAAAGTGTAATGTGCACATCATACATTTTTTAATTTTAGTATATTTTGTAAATTTGTTAAATTATGTACATTTTTATTGGAGCAAAGTGTTTGCAGCTTCTGTACACTTCACCAGTTTGGGAAACATCGCCTTGTTCGGCCAGTGTAATACTAGCATGCAACATTCGGCTGCAACATTGGGCGACTCGTTATTGTTTGAACGATGTTCTTTGCCCTCGTATGAGTTTGCCCTCATAGCATCCCATTACTGCAACAGTAGGAGTTGATACCTATTCTTTAGGCAGACGATTCTTGCTCAATTCACAAGCGCTGTCGAAAAACCTGTTTGAACCGTGGTGCGGCGTGGCGTCAGCTTTCTTTTGCGCTTTCCACAGCTGTCTCGCGAACTGCACCAGAGCCAAAACAAAACGGTATCGACCAAGATTTCGTTTTAGTTGGGTTGGTCGCTTGATGCAGACACGAAATCTTCTGGCTTATCTGTGCCTTATTAGAAAATTAAGTAGTTTTGCCTTACGTTTCCATTGCAAACAGCTGGAAACTGGTACGGTTGTGATAAAATTCAGCGGTAAACATGTTGGTTTAATTGGTCACACAGTACGACGGGAAAGCTATAGCCAGGTCCAAAACTTGCTTTAAATAGATGACATTACAACTCTAAATAATTCCACAACCCCAATTCGAGCTCCGCTGTTTTTTGTTGTGATTTGACGCAGTTGTTCATATTTATTTCGATAAAACTATCAGGGCAAGAGTAATTTTATGAGTTTTGAAAAAGATGTTTTACGGGCTTACCCAACATTAACAAGAACATAACTGTGATCTGTGAAGCTTGGTTTTGTATGGTATGTGTAATGTGTTGTTGAAAACGTGTAAGCCAAGTCTCTATTGGGCAATGGAGAGCAATGGTGGGGCAGCCGCGGAACACCCCTTCTCCCCCAAAAGAAAAAGGGTTATATTTTTTTTGTGGCGGGAGGTAGGGTAATTCATTTAAATTTATTTTTGGCTCCATATTTTTTGTTTAAGTAACGGTAAGCATTTTTCTACAGGCATCTTATTTTTACTTATGGGACGAAAAAAAAACAGGAAAAAACCATCTGCAACAACAACAAAAAACACTTTTCTACACGAATTTTGTGACGAGCCCCAATGGTAATCACTTCAGACCACAATGTTAGGAATTTTTATTATTCCTAAAAATAAACGTTTAACTAATGGCTATGGTCTTTGTTGGGTAGTTATTACTTCCATTTCAAATTTTTAACTACACTTCGTACTGGAATGGTTAAATTCAATAGCAGAATTATTAGTGACGGCACGCCGCAAACACAAACATACCAGCAACGGCGCATGTGGTGTTCGATTTTTTTTTGCCAGCGGAACTTATACCTGCTGCCACTAGCAGAGGAAAAGTGAACGTTTACGTTACTATTTTGAGCCAGCGATGACCATCCAGCAACTTGATAAACAAACTTAGCTCATATTCCGTCATGTTGTTGATAGGAATTCGGTAGCTTAATTCACTCGAATACAATTTTTAAGTTCGGAGCGGTCCGGCTTATGTTTCACTACGTACTCATTACATTTTAATTAGTGTGTTAGTCCAGAGTTACGTCGATTTATGGGATCGAGAATGGCAGCCATGCTGGTTTCAAAGCGCAGCCGAAGTCCGCGCATGCACAGAGTAAATTATTTGGTAATAGTGGCCTTCGATGATGAGGAATAATGTGGTGCCGACCTCGCTCGCTACTCTATAGAAACCAAGCTTCAAAAATTGGAAAAGTGAGGGACCTAATTTTCCTTTTATATGTGTTTATGTTGTGTAAAAAGGAATGGTAGCTGAACAGAATCTAATTGGTTTAACACGACTGCAAACTGTGTAACAGCCACTATTTCTCTACATGTCGTCTTGTTGGCAAACGTGATAGAGAGGTCCCTTTACATTTTTTTCTTGTGTTTCACTAGTCTTCTTATTTGTACCCGTCTTATGTAAAAGGATTTTAGTTAAAAAAAAAAAAAGAAGTCTACCGAAACTATATAATGAAAACAGCGACAATGGATTTTACAGCTGAAATATTTTGTAAAATGGAATGAAAAGGAGTTATTCGATGGTCAAAATAAGGGACAAAAACAAAATAATTTACAGAAAGTAATAGTTTGAAACATTAAAAACAATGTTCTAAGTTGATCTAAAGTAGGACGTCCAGGTAGTTTTTTTTTTACTTATTTTTATTATACCTTGTATGATATTTTATCTTTTACCTAATGTCTGTGATCGATTAACAAAATATCTAAGTTAACCAAGTGGGAGCAGCTAAATGAGTATTGGGTTCTAGAGTACACATATTCATTCATGCATTATGGTGTAGAGACTTCACGTTGTTGTGACAACGTGATTTTAGGGTTAATGTGTGTCATTAACGGATTCATTTTGTTTTTTTATGGTTGCGTGTCTTCCTGTAGTGATTAAATGCGACGATCAAATGTTATGACTTCATTGAGTTACATCGAAAAAGCTATAAAGAAGCAGTGATGGTTTAATTAGCTGAAAAAGGCGACGGACGGACAGACAAAGTCCTTGCTATTGTCTACCTAGCTTTCGCTGACAGAAGACTAAAGGCAACCTAACAAATAAAAATCTGAGATTGATGAATGCTTTTTTTCTGGTTTAGAAGTTTGTCTCTAACTGTATTTAGTTCTGTAGCGCTTCATGCGAAAAATTCAACAGGTTTTTTGCATAATGGTTCGTTTCGAGCTTGAGGTTAAGTCAGAAATTGAATTGACCGCAACCTTTCGAGTTCCGCACATCCCTATTGCGAACCTCGTTGATTTCACTACATCCCTATCGTCACCTTAGTATATTAATACCTATCAACGAGGATGTTACGCACATATGTGCATTTTCGTATTTTGTGAAGACCAGGCATTTTGTGACCGATTTCTTAAAACTCCTCAAGTTCCGGTCCTGTGAAACAAATTAACGCGTTTCAAACTAAAATAAATATTGTTCTAAAAGTAGAGCTCTTATTATTCAGTTTACGTCTACTTACTCAACACAATTATGCGTAACACTGATGCCGCTGTTTTTGCATCATCGCAATCGATCTCTTGTCTCTTTGTATCACTGTCAATGGAAACATCATCAGCACAACAGCATTTCAACGGTGACTTGCCAGTACGCAGTCTAACAGCCAATTGATGATCTGTGCAGCTTTCTTTACATTTATCCCAATCTCCATAATCGTTATCGAACCATTTTCCTGAGAGGCAATATTTCTTCTTCAAGTCTTCAGTAGGATCTATGTAGCATCCTTCTTTAATGTCGGGTTTATTGCCTGAAAAGTAAGAAAAGAGAAATCGGTAAGATAAGAAAATTTTTATTGCCAATTCAGCAAAAAAGGTACAGTGGTGGATCTAGACTGGGGGGGGGGGGCGTGGTAAGTGAATCACATTATCAAAGGGGCGTCGCAAATTGGAGTGCAGCTGCTGAGTACCTTTTCAGTGGTGGATCCAGTGATGGGTTAGTGAAGCAGTACCCCCAACTCACCACTGGATCCATCACTGAAAAGGTAGTCAGCAGGGTTACCATTAAATAAGACAAAAAGAAATATAACACCAACTACATTAAATCCGCAATGTCTAATTTAAAAAAATAATAATATAAACTTTACTAATCATACTACCGCAGTCGTAAAGCATCACGTTTAGGCTAATAATGCCTCAATATTTTTTTTAAAATCACATCAGTAAGACTAAACCAATACATATTAATAATATCATCGTGATAAAATTCTTCGTTCATAAGTCATGCACATGAAAAATGAACATGCTTTTTAACTTTGGCCTTTTAAGTTGTGTGTATTATCTGCATGACAGTTGCGAGGCTGCCTACAATCCAGCACAAAAGTTGCATTTGTCGAATGCTGCAAGAAACCATCGTAGTATCTAAAATAATAGTTTAATACAAATACAAACGTGTTAACTAAATACGGATGCAAACCTATTTACGTTGCCTTTTGGACTTATATGTCAGACTGCCTGAGCGGGGAATCGAACCCACGACCTCTGAAATCAAAGGCCAAGGTCCTACGGCCGTGTCAGTCTGGCTTAGCGGTAGGACCTTGGCCTTTGATTTCAAAGGTCGTGGGTTCGATTCCCCGCTCAGGCAGTCTGACATATAAGTCCAAAAGGCAACGTAAATAGGTTTGCATCCGTATTTAGTTAACCAATTTCGAGCCCATTGGCTTTCCATCTTGTTTAATACAAACGTGTTCTTTACTAGAGTACGTATTTAATTTATATTTATAGATCATATTATATTTATATTTTACATTTAGCCTGCAGTTAGTTTTATATTTTAAATTTAAATTAGTATTTAATTTATGTACTGCATGGCGCCACCATGGAGTCTAAATAGAATAATACAAATACAAACGTGTTCTACACTAGAATATTTACTTTAAAAAAATGTTATTCACCATTTTCCTTAGTGTTTGAAAGAGTAGAGCAATTTCAATTGAAAGAAATAAACTCCTAAACTGGCAGTGTACAAACATAGACATCGTCAGACGTCGGATTACTAAGGAAGTGAATGTAATGCCACAAAGAGCGGCTAGTTGAGAGCATTTGGAAGAACCAAGGACAACTGAAAGACACACCCAAAGTAGTTTTGCCAATGTATTTTGTAACTCTTTCATTTTCTATATATTTTTTGTACTCTGGAGTTAAAACTGATTTTTTTTTCATTCGTTATAAAATGGCTTACGCTGTATTAAAATTGAACAACATTCACAAACCTGTTGTGGTTGGTGGCGATACCGTTGCAGGACCTGGTTATATTAAAGATAAAAAGTATAATTGAACACACAAGTTTAATGCAATTACCAAACTTTATTTGATCGCTATCACTCTTCTACCAGTATGTTTTTGCATAATTATCAATCAAGTAAATTTAAACTTTAGGTTAGCAAGATTTAGTCTTCTTCAGTTAAACTTTAATCGTGCAACACCTATGTACGTTTAACCTCTTGACTCCCAGTCTCGTATCCAGATAATCCGATGTTTTAAAAATTGCATATATACAAACGTTAGCTGTGAAATTCCTTCTGACTTCTTCTTGGTTCACAGCCCCAGGACTTGACTGCAAGGATTCTAATTTCGACACTTTTCTCGGGACTCCAGGAAACCATCAGAAAGCTTATATTTTGAGTTTCTTTCGTTTATCCCCAACCTGTACGAGCAGGAAGTCAAGAGTTTAATGATAACAACATATTCATTCAACCACTGATCTGGGCTTTTACCTGGATATAAGTTCAGTCAGATAACTGGCATGGTAAGTCAGCACGGAACAAGCGCATTTTAGGTGAGGTTGCAATTCAAAAAGGAATGTTAATACTTGAACAACTCACTGGAAAAGGAAAGAGTTAGTGTAGATGCTGCAGGCGCAATTCCAGATTTATTAAACTCCACATCTTTTTTAAGAGTTAAGGCACTGAACTGGTGCTATGATGCTTCTCTTATATTGCTTATTGATGACTGATTAATTAATTAAAGGGTGTGTTACTAAGTGAACATCCCTGATACTTGAAAGCAATGTAGAAAACTGAATGAAAAGTAGTTTGTTGTTTCGCTGTTGACTATAGGAATTTTTTTTTGTAAATCAACATTTAAAAAAAAAATTGTTTAAAGAAATTTTGAGTCAGCCGAAGCAATTAATGGTTGTATGGCTGAACCGGCTCAATTTTGAACATCACCATATTTTTAGAGAAGGAGAAATATCTGGTAAAGGGAGGTGCCAGCCCGGGGAAACCTCCGATCATTGTCGGGGCCAAAAGATTGTCCAGAATTGGCCAGAATACGTCCCATAGTCACTAAAGGAGCATGGTTACCGCTCACGCTACCCTGGCCGGCAGTCCTGGCGGGGACTTTGCCAAGATCCCCTTTGTAAGGGTTCAGCCAGATCCGCAAACCTCCAGCAACCAGGCTGAGCTCTCTCATATTAATTAGCATTTCACTTACCATGTCTCATAGATCATAGGTTTGTGTTACTGCAGTATTTTTGGCATTTCTTATGATTTTGATTATTTTTCATTAGCTTTTGTTTTTGCTAATTAGTTTTAATTTTCACCAGTAATACCTCACTTAAACATCATTTATGGTAATTTAAAGTATTTTACCTAAACCAGCTGTATGCAGTTTAAGATGCTCAGGTCTAGTAGGAAACAATGACGTTTGTTTCTGTCTCTTTATGCTAAGAGATTTAGAACCCATGCTTTTCCATCAACAATGCTTGTAGCAATATTTAGTTACTTTTTGTAACTGTGTTACACTTCACATAACTTACCATTCGTCCTGTTTTCATTGCTACCACGTTTTGAATGCAGTTGTTCACCATTCGCTGTTTTTCATTGCTACTTTACAAGAAATGAACATTCTCATCCGGTCACTTACATTTTTTTTTCACTGCGTTTGGATTGGTTGTGAAAATGAACCAACTATACCTGCGCCTAAGCGAAATATATACATAGCCATATTCTATGGACCCAACTTATCTTAAGTCGCCTTCTCTTCCACTATATTGTTTTAATGTATTCTTAATTCGTTTACTCATCTTAACTTGCTTTATTACTATTTTTTTTTAATTTCCGTTCTCTCTGTTTATCATATATGAAGAAATTAGTATAAATACCAGGAAATTATTAATTGACAGACTACATAAGATTAAAGGCGTCATTTTGTAGTTACCATAGTAGTTTGCTCGAAGTATCCCATTTATGGTTGTAAACTAGAAAGATGGGATATGGGAAGATGGAACCATGTACATTGGAATGGAACCTTGGAACCTTGGACATGGGAAGATGGGACCATGTTAAATGGAAATACCACTAAAGAATAACGGATATGTTCAATTATTAATCGGTAGCGAGCGTAAAAAAAAATCATGTTTACTTGTGCTTACTTAATGTTTCGTCAATATTGTACAATTGAAGCAAATCGAAGCATATTAAACAAGTTTTCAAATTAGGCAATTTTTAAAATGGGGCAACATATCACATCAGTTTGGCTTCGGACATGGACATCCCTGGCGCAAGGAATACCAGTCCTTGATCCTTGATCCACGGCACGTAACTAGCGAAAAGACGTACTCATCACCTCGCAAAATGCTGCAGCAGACACCGCCCACGACTCAATAGACGAACAAGTTCGCCAATGCGAAACCTGTCGTCCTAGACACTTCAAACTCGACATGCACCTAGCTCTAGATTTAGTTTCCCTAAATATCGTGTTATTGGCAAGCTTGATAGAGAGGTTCCTTTCTTGTTTACAATATTTCTCTAATTTGCACCCTTATTATTTAAAAAGGTTTTAATTTTTAAAATAAAAAGTCTACTGATACCAGATAATGAAAACAGAAAAAAAAAGACTGCTAAAAGATTTTGTCAACTGCAATGAAACAGAATTAAAAGGATGGTCCAAATAGGGAACAAAAACAAAATAATTTACATAAAGCATTAGTTTGAAACATTAAAAACAAAGATCTAAGATAATCTAAAATAGAACTTTAAGGTATTTTTCTTAAACTTTTTATTATACCTTATACTATATTTTTTTTTACCTTTTGTCTGATGGACTAACTAGAACATCGAAATTAAACAAGCGGTGGCAGCTAACGGAGAATTGGGTTCAAGAGTAGACCTATTCATTCATGCAACACGGTGCCACGACAAAGTGATTTTAGCACTAATGTGAGTCGTTAACGGATTACTTCTGTTCGTTTATGGTTGCGTGTCTTTCTGTAGTGGTTAAATGCGCCGATCAAATGTTATTATTTTATTGAGTTACGTCGAAAGGGACCAATGTTTTAATTTGCCTTTTTTTTTTTCAATTTCACTAGAGTTGAAAAACGCGACGGACCGATGAACAAAGTCGTTGGCATTGTCTCCCCATCATTTGCTGAACAGAAGATTATAACTAGCGTAAAGTATAAGCATATGAGTTGATGATTGCTTTTTTTCCGGTTTAGAAATTTGTCTCTAACTGTATTTAATTCTGTAACTCTTCATACAAAAAATTCTGGATATTCTATTAGGGTTTTTCGAAATGGGTTGTTTCGAGCTTGAGCCCAAATCAGAACTCGAGTCGACTAGAACTTTTCGAGTTTTGCACATCCCTTTCGTGAACCTCGTAGATTTCACACATCCCCATCGTCACCCTAGTAGATTAACAGCTATCAACGAAGTTGTAATTCTCACATACAGTACACATTTTCATATTTTCTAAAGGTGTCACCAATTTCTTAAAACTCCTTAAGTGCCGATCCTCTGAACACGTTTCATTCTAAAACAAACATTGTTCTAAAGCTTGAGCTACATACTCTCATATTATTCAGTTTAAATCTACTTACTCAAGACAAATATGTGTAACACTGATTCCTTTGTGAATGCAAAATCGCAATTAGTTTCTTTTGTCTTTGCAACACTGTCAATAGTAACTTCATCTGCACAACAGCATTTTTGTGATGACTGGCCCCATTTATTTAACGACAGTCTAAGGGCCAATTGACGACCTGCACAGCTTTTTTCACATTTTTTCTTGTCTTCACCGTTGTCGTCCCATATTTCTGATTTGCAATACTTCTTCTTCATGTCTTCACTAGGATCGTCGTAGCATCTTTCTTTAATGTTTGGTTTAATAACTAAAAAGTAAAAAAAAAAAAAAAATGAGAAGAAACGTTTATTGCCATTTCAGCAAAAGGCAACCAGCACAAGTTTACACAACCACTAAAGATTTCATTAAAAGTACAAAAAGAATACATACAACACCAACTACAATAAATGCGCAATTTCTAATTTTAAAAACAAAACTAATATAAAATCTAAAGGCTCAGCTAATCATGGTATTGTAGTCATAAATCATCATCTTTAGGCTGATAATGGCTTAATATTTTTTTTTTCAAATCGCATGTGTAAAAATCTACCAATACGTAATAGTTATTGGTTAAAATCGAGCGGTTATCGATTTTTAACCAACGGGTGCGATTATTGTCCGGTTCTCGTATGCAAATGGTCTCGGGCTCCGCCCTCGACCTATTTGCATACTCGAGCCGGCCAATAATCGCACCCGTTGGTTAAAAATCGATAACCGCTCGATTTTAAACAATAACTTATTTAAATCACGGTTGGACGTCAAGCTAATTCTTATTTAATTAAAACGTTTTGTGTTTGTGAAAATTGCTTCAAGAAATACGGTAATACCTTATGTCAAATCGGTGAAGGTCATTCCATTTTAATTTGTGGAGGGGGAGTGGGTGTTGGACGATTCCTTTGGCAGGTAGGCAGACTGTAGGCTACGCTCAAGTTTCTGGAAGGTGGGTGGGAGTTAGACGACGCGTCGTTTCGCAAAGTTTAGCTTGTAAGCTAGCTCGCTCGCTCTGTTCGGAAAGAATAAACTTCGATATGTGATGAAGCAGGGATAGAAGGACATTGTGCCGACATTCTCGCAAGGTAAGTAATTCTTTTTGTTCGTTTGTAGTTTGAGAACTGTTTCAAATCTCCAGTAATACCCTAATAGGTGAATCGGTAGGAATGAAAGTCATTCCATTTTAGGTTGTGGAGGGGGAGGGGGGGGAAGAGAAGAGTTAGACGGAGGGAATAAACTTGGAATTGGCCAGCCAGACATGTGAGCGTTAGCAGGTAAAGGATTTCATTAGGGATATCCCGGCAAGTTAAGTAATTCCTTTTGTACGTTTTCATAGCGTTACGGTTTTAACTCTGTATAATTTTGGTTGTGGTGTGTGCGTTCCCATCGCGTGATCCGGAAGTGTCAAAAGTGTTGAGTTATCGACAAAAGTGTGGATTATCGGTAAAAGTGTGGGGTAACTTGATAACCCACACTTTTTGCGATGACGCACACTTCCGCTCACGGTTAACGGGATTTAACCTACGGAAATTTAGCGTGGCGTTGAGTTAGCGTGACGTCACAGCCGTGGTTTAAATATTGATAACCGACGTAAAGTTCTACTTTCATAAGTAATACACATGAAGAATGAAGAGACTTTTCGACTTTGGCTTTTTAAGTTGTTCGTTTTATCTGCGAGGAAACACAAGCGCTTCAATAGGTATATGTAATAGATATCCGTGGATCATAGGTGGTTTAACGGCTATAATTGCTCGCGAGCAACACCAATATCGAGGGGATGGAGGGAAACACGAGCGTGCTTGCGCACCATTTTTTTTCCTTCAGCCCCGAGATTATTGGACTAGCGGTTTCGAGCTCAAGAGCAATTATAGCCGTTAAATCGCCTATGATTCACGGATGTGTATTTTAATGTAAGGTGTACCGTCAAGCTATCTTATCGTCTTATTCGAGTTTTTTAAAGACTTGTTTGTAAATTTTATTTGTGAATCATAATGAATTTAAGAATATTTACATGCGACATATGTAAATTCCTGAACGGAAGTTCCGGGTTGGATATGGGGTTGGAAGTTTCCTGTGTATGAAGGCCGACCGAAGGGAAAAGACGTACCGTAATACCGATGTTTGTGTTTTCAGGTAAAACTGTATTTTTTTCTACTTCAATAGTTGAAATCAGATGAGTGTATAAAATGCGCTATTCGCATGAATCTCGTAGGTGTATTTAGGTGTATTTTTAAGTGTCAGTAGCCTAGTTTTCGTATCGTCGGAATGAAAGAGGGGGGGGGGGGAAGATGAGGCTTAATGGCGCTTCGACAGCTTGGTCATTAGCGCCAACCTCAGTCACAGTGCAGTGGTCCGGGTTGCCACTGCACCACACATTACAGAGATATTATTCAAACCCCTAATCTAAATCTTGTCATACATCTGTACCTCCTGCAAAAATTGAAAAACACCGGACAGGAGGACAGACTTATCGCCCAATTGACGCACAATTGACGCGCGGAATGAAAGGTTGCAGGGTTGGGTCATTTCTCCGTAGGTGTAGGTGGGGGCCTAGCACAGTACGCGAGTTTTTTTTTTTTTTCGTGTTAGGCTAAAAAGAAAAGTGTCGCAGGTTGTAAATGTGCCTGTTTATGCTGGTTGCAATGAGGTGCGCTGGTTGAATTTGTGTTGTGTACTGTAATTTTGCAAAGTCGGGTCATATGTCACATGGTGGAGCAGGGGTTGTGTAGATCCCCGTAAAAAATATTAGATTGTCAAAAAAGTGTGGGGTTATCAAAATTATCCCACTGTGACGTGTGTGGGTTTTCACATTAACCGTATATAACGACTACACTTTTAGCATGTGGATGTGTTAGCGTGACGTCACTACCGTGCATTAAATTGAAATAAGCCACAATAGGTCGTATTCATGAAATAAAGCAATACCTATAACTTGCAAAAATTGAAGCAATTGCTTCGAATTATACTCATAAGGAACGTGAAGGAAAATGTTTTGCTTTTAGGCAGAAGTGTTTCGAAGTGTTTTGCTTTTAGGCAAAGTAAAAGGTTTTACCTGTTTCGAATTCATAAAAAGAAGTAGTTGCTTCAAACTTGAAGGATTTGCTTCCAGAAAAATGCATCTAGTCCAGAGCGACTTTTTTGTCTGAATCTCACTTTTCCCAGTTGAACCCTCATTTTCAGTGTGTGTACTGAATGGTATATTTGCTATGGGAGCGTTTACAAACCACGTAGCACCTTTTTCTAGCAATTTAAACCCCTCCTCCCCATTCGTAACATTCGTATAAAATTTGGCGTGACCCCCCACCTGAAAATACGTAACATTTTCTACTCCGCCCCCTCTCCATCACCAATTGTATAGATTTGCTTTTTTTACGAATTCGTTTTTATGTCCTTAGTGCTACGGGTGTAATGACCAGTGATTTTGAAATAAATTTGTTAAGTCGTGATCTGAGAAAGCGCTGAATTGACATTCTGCATTCATGGCTTCCAACATAATTTTTTCCGCCTTCAGTAGTCGAATGCGCCTTTTCCCTGTTTTATTTTTATCACTTTTACGTTTCGTTATTCATCTTTTTCATATTTTCCAAATAGCATCATTATTCATGAACAGTGGTACGTAAAGCGTTACTTTTCTTAGGTCATCGTGTGATTGCGATTTTTCCAGGACCGGGTGTTCGGGGACCATGTCCGAAATGTTCATTCCGTAGGTGGTATCTTCACCTACATGTTCGTCTTCACTTTCACGTACTGACGACATTTCCCCTCTTATACGCAACTTCTACAAATACGCTGCACTAGACAAATCAACACGTCAGTTTAGTTCTCAACACTAAAACGCATGAATAAATTCAGGTCTCAACAATCTGAAACAGATTAAACGCGCCTCACATCCACACTGCAAGTTAGAATTTGTTGTAGCACGTATAAAAGCACACCTTCGGTACCTTTCACTTCTTTTATTTGAAGTACTTACTTGCAAGGAAAAGGTCGAGATTATAAATACGAACTGAAGCAAAACCTTTTACTTCTACCTTTTACTTCTGCCTTTTACTTCTGCCTTTTACTTCTGCCTTTTACTTCGAAGTAAATGCTTCATTTTTATAAATACGGGCTAACAGCGCTAATAAAATCAAACATCTGGTTATTAAACCTTCATCGCATCAACCAAAATAAAAAAAATGGTAAAAACTACAACACTTAAACTTGATATTTCGTGACTCATTACAAAAAGTTTCGGCCACTTTATCAGAAGAAATAGTAAATAAGTAAAAAATATCACATTTTCATCGTCGTACACAATTTATGGACGAGCTTCACGGGGGGAGGGGGGGAGGCTATAAATTGTATACGACGATGAAGCTGTGATATTTTTTTTTTACTTATTTACCGTTTCTTTTGATAAAGTGGCCGAAACGTTTTGTAATGAGCTCCGAATTATCAAGTTTTAGTGTTGTAGTTTTTACCATTTTTTTAAATTTACATTGATGCGATGAAGGTTTAATAGCCAGATGTTTGATTTTTGTTAGCGCTTTTATGGCTTATTTCAACATATATGTTCGTTTTATCTGCATGACTATACGGGCCGCCGACAAACAATACAACACAAAAAGTTACAAATTGTACTGTATGCTGCATGACACCATCGTGGTGACAAACATAATAGCCTAATACAAATATAAACATGATCTTATTTTAATTAAAAATCATCAATTTTTACCTGTGTAGATTTTAAGAAGTAAAGTGAAACTTCAATCATATAACCTTTTTTTTTAAGGCACACTCGACGTTTTTGCTTGGAATGAGAATATTTATTTAACTAACATTTAATTTTTGTATTGCATGGCACCACTATGGAGTTTAAGTCAATGACCACGCTAGATCAATTGGCACATTTCATTGTAAGAAACTCACTCCATCATTGTTGCTACTAGCTTTGGTACTTTAACAGAAACCAGAGCTGAGCGTATTTCACGTTGGTGAGGATAAATACCGATCTACCAAAACAGCTTGAAGATAGTTGAAAATGGGTAGACTTTGCGCCCTGACAAGCGAAAGTTCCATTTGAATCAAGTACATAAACTGTTTTAATGCGATAAATATACGTGTAGACAGTTGATTTCAGCTGGCTGCTAGATAGTCTATACTGGCTACTAACTAATTCCGGGCATATAAAACTAGGAAACAGGCTTTGGGCCTAGTGTAGGCGGAGTGAATAAAACTTTATTTTAATTTTGAACATACTCTCATTTTAATAGCTTTGCAATATTTGCTAAGGTTTCTTAAAAATCTGGGTGCAATACTCGGTCGGCTACGTTTGAGCTTTTAGCCGTTTGATGTGACGCTCTTTGCTGGTGTTTTTCACGTTTTAGTTTTTTTTTTAAGTAGGCCTAAGCTACGTTTCATAATAATTTTAAAACGCTTTCGTTTGCTGCCACATTTACTTTCTGTTTCTTTATTTGCAGCCTTTCTACCATCGCCGCCATCTAAAGTTAAAATGCCACGTTAGCCGCTGTGGTTAAGCTATAGCAGAAAGCGTGCCACCGCCAATAATGCTTGCATCGTTCATAATTATTGCAGAGTATCATTCTTAAAGTTAAAAGGTTAATAATAAAGCATGTAACTAAAAGCCAAACAATCATCAGTAACGACAGTACTTTACGATAATCAAAAATTCAATAGATCCGTGGTTCCTCATGCTGCATCCTACGACAATGGTGAAGTACACGCCTCTGGCACATACTTCATCTGCGAACGCTAATTTTTTTTAAAGTTGGAATTGTCACAATTGTAGGTCAAACGATGTTAGCTTGGGTGTGAAGATAGCATTTAAATAATTCTAAACCATTCTATAAGCCTAATTTTTAGCGATAACAGCAAAGATATTAGGCATATTGTGTTCAAGGTTACGCCTATTCATTCTTGCAACACGGGATTGAGAGTATATTCCTTGCGAGCTATTAAAGGCACTGTTGAGGAATGGCACTCGGCGTGTCTCCGCAGTTGCCGTGAGGAGGTGGTGTTGGCCCGTTTGCACATTGGTCACACTCGACTTACTCACTGTTTCCTTTTGCAGGGGGTTGACCCTCCTGAATGTTATTGGTGTCGACGGCCACTTACGGTCCGGCACTTCCTTGTTGATTGTCGACATCTTGATGGTGTTCGTTGTCGTTTCCATCTTCCGCAGGACATTGCGGGTCAATTGGGCGATAAGTCTGTCCTCCTGTCCGGTGTTTTTCAATTTTTGCAGGAGGTACAGATGTATGACAAGATTTAGATTAGGGGTTTGAATTATATCTCTGTAATGTGTGGTGCAATGGCAACCCGGACCACTGCACTGTGACAAACTAACTCATGATCAATGCACAGAAGCTCTTTGTGGCATACCGAACTTCCCTATTTTCCGTGTTATTTTCGCTGATGTGCCATTATCTCCTTTTCTGCTATAATTTTCAACGGTTTGCGTATATTCAGTTACATGTTTATTTGACCCATTGCTTTTTACTTCATCCTTTTTCTTGTGCCTGACGGATTCCCAGTTACGACTATGTCCTTACATAGTGTGTTTGGAAAGTCTATGCTATGGCATTGGAAGGATAACGCAAGTCTGTGCTGTCATTAGGACATCACTGGTCCGAGTCTCGATCACGTCATGTCATGTCAGTGACCTAAAAGGCCTTTTAGGTCTTCATGTAAACCTTTTAAAGGCCTTTTAGGT
>JAHWFP010228641.1:58676-74804 GCA_023313725.1 Lithobius niger
AAAGGCCTTTAAAAGGTTTACATGAAGACCTAAAAGGCCTTTAAAAGATTTACATGAAGCTTAACTATTTTTAGTAAATGATTTTCACTCTTGTTCTATTGTGCTTCCCTTTGTACTGTAAGTTCCAGTGAAAATGCACAAACATTAACGTTTTAGTATACATAGACAACCAATAAAATAAGATTTATACATTCACTGGTTCGTAAAACTCACAGGATAATGAACTAAAAAAATAAACACAAAATATAATAAATATTCTTACCAGAAGGAATTCTTTCTACTTCTGTTGTTGAGTCGTCTTGTTTATCTGGTTATTACAAAAGAGACGATTTCATTACATTTAACAAATAAAATCCTGCAATCGAGGACAAGGCATAACCATAAATATAATTTTTGTGACTTTTGGAAATCATTCATAGCTTCATCAACTGGTCTATATCTTTCATTCTGGAATATTTCATACTTTCTTTTTCAAGTAAAATCAATTTTTCGTTCCAAACAATTTCAGATGTTAATCTGAAGGTTATTTACATTACTAGGAGCCAAAGGAACACATATTTTTGAGGCACTCTCCACAAATTCAAGCGGAAATAAACTTTGTTTTGGTTTGGAGTTGTGAAGAATAAGAAGAGTTATAAATTTCAAGATTAGCCCTCTATAAAATGCCCTAAATGTTCAAAATTAATGTATTTATATAGTACATTTAAGCAAGGAGAGGACGTTTTCAGCTTGGTTAAACAAACAGAATAGTACTGCAGTGACAAATCGAAAAGACCAACGATAGAAAACTTTTTTAAATTATACCTTACACCATATTTTGTTCTTTTACCTTATGTCTGTTATGGACTGAATAAAAAACCTAAATTAAACAAGCGGGTGCAGCTAACGGTGAATTGGGTTTGAGAGTAGACCGACTCATTCATGCAACACGGTATCGAGATTTAATGCTGCCGTCGTAACGAGATTTTAGGGCTAATGGGTGTTGTTACGGATTCCTTTTGTTTTTTTGTGGTTGTGTGTTTTCCTGTACTAGTTAAATGCGACGATCAAATGTTATTATTCCATTGAGTTACGTCAAAAAAGCCTATTAGCTATAAAAAAGCAACGATGTTTTAATTTGTCGGTTTTTTTAAAGTTCTCTTGACTACCATTGAAAAAGGCGACGGACGGAAAAGTCGTTGCTACTGTCTCCCCAACTTCCGCTGAACAGAAAACTAAAATTTGCGTAACGTATAAGGATCTGAGATTATGGTTGCTTTTTTTTGTCTGTTTTAGAAGTTTGTCGCTTAATATGTTTAGTTCTGTAACGCTTCATACAAAAAACTCGACATGTTCGTTTATGCCTTTTGCATAATGAGTCGTTTTGAGCTTGAGCCCTAGTCAGAACTCGACTCACTAGAATATTTCGAGTTTTGCACATCCCTATCGTCACCCTAGTAGATTAATAGCTATTAACGAAGATGTAATTCTCATATACATATTTTCATATTTTCTGCAGATAAGATATTTTGTGGCCAATTTCTTAGCACTCCTCAAGTGCCGGCCTTCTGAAACAAATTAACGTGTTTCATTCTAAAATAAATATTTTTTTAAAGTTGAGTTACTTACATACTCTGTCATTATTCAGTTTATGTCTACTTACTCAACACAAATATGTGTAAGGAGGTCCTTCCCGATCCACCATAACTATTGCAATTGATTTCTTGTCTCTTTGCTACACTGTCAATGGTAACTTCATCAGCACAGCAGCATTCATATGACTCGTCATATCTCAGTCTAAGAGCCAATTTACGACCAGGGCAGCTTTTTTCACATATATAATATTTTACACCATTGTCAACCCATTTTTCTAAGCAATATTTCCTCTTCATGTCTTCAGTAGGGCCTTTGTAGCATCTTTCTTTAATGTTGGGGTTAATAGCTGAAAAGTAAGAAAAAATAAAACGATCCGATAATAAAAAGGTTTATTGCTAATTCAGAAAAAGGTAACCAGCAAAGTTTACACAACCACTAAAGAGACCATTAAAAAAAAGCCAAAAAGAATGCATCGTCAACTACATTATATCCGTAATGTCTAATTTAAAAAAAAAATCATATAAAACCTTAAGCGCCGGTGCACACGTGCGGTCGCCGCTGCGGTACCGCATTTGCGGTTTGGTTTACATGCCATCTTTTGAATACTGCACACGTACCTGCGTCGACCGCCCGCCGCTCACCCGCCGCTCGTGCGGTCGTTTTGCGCCGCAATTCCCCCCGTCAACACAGCGGTACCGCAGCGTTAATAAAACACAATTGCGTCTCAGAGTACCTTGGATGACTTGAGCGGTGCACACGTCCGCGTTACCGAAAATGGCGTCCAATTTCAAAGAAATAGACATGGAATCGTTTATTGCGGGAGTAAAGAACTGTCCTGAAATATGAAATGTTGCTGCAGAAATGATTGAAGATTCATTGGGAAGTAATTAAAGAACTTATCCGAACTTTTCAGTTCATAGTAATGTTCATAGTAATGGGTAAATAGATTATATTACGTGGAGACTCGATGATTTTGAAACCCGGAAGTGAATTTGGATAAAACGAATATAAAGTGGGTTGAGTGTCACTATTTACATAAGACTTTCCAATGATGCCAACGTGCACAAAAATCGTGTTTATATTTATTATTTTGACGGTATTTTGACTTTCTCGACTCCTCAAGTAGGTTCCTAAATGACATCCCAAGATTCGAGCCAAGCTTTATTCACTCGTAAAGGCCATTCCGCATTTTGAATCGTTAATTATCAAGTTGGTTCTTAAAGTATTTACGTTAGGAAGAATCGAAATGGCTTCCCTGTCGTGACCATTTTGATCTATAGCCTTTTTGAGAAATTTATTCAAATCTTCAATTTCGTAAGTCCCGGGAGTGACTATCACTTTCTGCCAAGTTAGACCAGCGTCTGCGGTGTATTTAATTTCGTTTTTTGTATATCTTGTATATGCTGTTATACATTTCTAAATTAATAAGGGCTAATTCGCAGCTTTTTTGCAGGGTCTAAGTGAATCGGCGTATTTAGGATAAATCTCAAGTCAGAGTCTTTGCCAGTGAGGATAAAGTGGCCAGATAGTAGATAACTGGGCACTGGCAAATTTTATAAGATGCCACCAAAACAAAACAAAAAACCGGCAAAATAAGTGATATCTGAAACGAAACACACATGGACGAAAACATTGCAGTTTGTAGCCACTTGTTTAACTTCAACTTTTTAAGTGATTTTAAGAATCTTGTGACTAATTAACTCTTGTAACCCTGCTGTCGTTATAACTTAAATAAATCATGGAAACCTAGGTTTTGAGTTCGACCTAAAATTTATGCTAAAGTCTTTTAGAGGATTTCAGTGGTTATGAAAGGTTTTTGGGAGTCTGCATGGAATAATGACTTCCGTCTAGAAAACAAATTCTGGGACTTTTCACGAGTCAAGGGAAGGTATCTGCACTTCCAACAACTATGAGCGATAATGGTTTGTTGCTTCCTAGGTCTTGGTCTGTTCGTGCATCATTGACGTAAATTAAATAATTTTTTTGTCGATGTCCTTTCTCCCTATAACCTTCCTTCCTATTAATCGTTGATCGGTGATCATTGTAAATCACTGTAAATCATACAACAAAAAAGGAAACAGAATAGCACATAAACGAAAATCATACACACATTATAAATAAGAATCGGTAAGCCATATTTCATTGTGATGACGTGACAACCACTTGAACAAATGAATTCATAATCCGTGCATCGAAGCTTTTCGTGGCTTACCAAACTTTGCTATTTTTCATGTTACTTTTGCTGATATGTTAATATCTCCTTGTCTGTTGTGTAATTTTCAGCGATTTGCGTGTATTAAGTTACATATTTATCTGCCCCATTGCGTTGTACTTCATCCTTTTTCTTGTGCCTAGTGGATTCCAACGCTACAACTATGCCGATTCCACAGTGGGTTAGAGAAGTCTCCGTTATGGCTTTGGAATGATAACTCAGGCTATGCTGAAATTAGGACATCACTGGTCAGAGTTTCGATCACGTCATGTCAGTGAACTAAAAGGCCATTAAAAGGTTTACATGAATCTTAACTATATTTAGTATGTGATTTTACGCTGTTGTTCTATTGTTCTTCCCTTTGCCCTGCATTAAAAGTTACAGTAAAAAGCACAAACGTTAACGTTTTATATAAATAAACAACCAATAAAATAACAGAAATACATTCACTGGTTCGTAAAACTCACAAGATAATGAACTAAAAAAAATAAATAGAAAATATAATTAATATTCTTACCAGAAGGAATTTTTTCTACTTCTGTTGTTGAGTCGTCTTGTGTATCTGGTTATTGAAAAAAAGACGATTTGAATACATTTAACAAATAAAATATTGCATTCAGGGACAAGAAATAACTCTAAATATAATTTTTGGTTGCTTTTAAAGATCAGATATTCAATCATCGATTACTCAACTGATCTATAACTTGCATTATGAATATTTCAAGCTTTCTTTTTCAAGTGAAATCAATATTTCGTTCCAAGTAATTTTAGCTACAGCCATTCTAATTTAATCGTTATTTAGATAAGAGGAGACAAAGGCACACATGGTTTTGGGGCCCTCTCTGCAAGGAGGGAAAAAACTTTGTTGAAGGAGCGTTGAGGAATCGGAAGAGTTACAGGATTCAAGATTGGCCCTCGATAAAAATGCCCTACATTTTCAATATTAATAAAATTTACACAGTGCACTTAAACATGAAGCGGATGTTTTCAACTTGGATAAACAAACAGGTTAGCACGGCAGTTACAAATCGAAAAGCGCTAAACGATAGAATACACTTGCTCATGTGTACTTCATATACTTGGGAGGGTGAATTGATATAATTTTTAAGTTTCGTATTGCTGGCCTTTAAACGTGTCGTTTTAGAGCTTTTTTTGCCTTTGGTTCCTTTTAACTGCTGGACTCCTATCACCTAACCTTATTTTCTCATTGTAAATTCGGCTCCGACTTTGATTTTTCATTTTACATTGTCCCCGGTTGACCCCGTGTGTTCTACCATCTCGCCTTATGGTTCGGTTGAACCGGGAGGCATTCCTGCTGCGGTTGGGCAGGTGATAGTGACGTGCATATGTCGGATGTAACAAACACCAGCTCGAGGGACAGTTTTAACATACTTGAGGGGGATGATGAAGAGGAGTTGTTGAAATTCCAGGTGAGCCCTTAACTCTCTCCAGATATCCTTCTTTCTCCCTGAACTCAGGGACTCCGGGTGATTGGGACGTTTCGTTGCAATGTACAATGTACTTTTTTGTTGTTGCTATTTTTTATTTATTTTTTGATGTTCGGACTCTTAGGTGTACTGGGTGTACTATGTTAGGTTAACTTTAGTTTTAGTGTTAGTTTTATGTCTCTAAGATTGAGTGTACGGCTTCAAGGCCTTTTAAACTCAAATACATAAACATGAACATGAACGCCGGTTCACTAGCAGACTGTCTCTTTTAATTGTTGTTAGATGTAAAACGGCGGCTCACTAGCTGGCTGTCTTTTTATTGTTGTCAAATGTAAACCGTCAACTCACTAGCAGACTGTGTCTTTTAATTATTGTCAGATGTAAAACGGTGGCTCACTAGCAGACTGTCTTTTAATTGTTGTCAGATGTAAACCGTCAGCTCACTAAGCAGACTGTAATTTTTTAATTGTTGTCAAATGCAAGAAGGTGGCTCACCAGCAGACTGTGTCTTTTAACTGTAACAAGCTTATACCTGTTTTCAGTCTACTGGTAAAAATTCTTCATTTGGTAGAAATCTTTCCAAATCGTATGAATTAGGTGTGTTGGGTCCAGCAGTGAAGAAAATCTCAACATTAAAGTGTGGGAACGGTTCCTTTATGGGGAAAAAGTGTCCTCAATAACGTTGATTTGTCTTACTGGCTAGCTACTACTAGTTAGCGACGGACAGGCCTCCAATGTTAATTCTCTTATGGTATAAAGACACGTCTACAGCTCGTTAGGGAAAGGTCGCATTTCAAATGTTGGCACACAGGTAAAGAGTAGTATGAGGGAGTGCCTTTTTCTAATATGAGGGTTGCAGCTTGAAGCACGTGGCCCTGAATTGGCGCGTAAAAGCAAAAGTATTACTGTAACAATTGTTTATATTGCCATACAACATGCTTATAACATGCTTAAGTGTTATATGCGCATCGTTTCAGTACTTAGTTGTCAGAATAAGTTGCTGCGGTATATGGCTTCGGGCCAGGGCCCCGTAATAAAATCACAACGGAATCATAACAGCTCACAAAAACAACAAATCCCACTAAGAGTCTTTCATTGCAAGAAGAATTTGAAACAAAATACAGATCGTGAGCATAGACTCCAATCAAGTAAGAAATAAAGTATTTTTTTTTAAAGAAGTATGTCTTTGTAATGTACCAAGCTTGCTGGTTAATTTTGACACATGCTAATGTGTTGCCACCAAGTAGACGATCTGCCAAGTAAATGAGATTAATTGTGATTGAGTGAGCAATTCCAACTTCATTGTGTAGATTAACATTAACCTCGGGAGGAGCAACTGAATGGGAATGCGTTGACTGAGTGAGCAAAGTAAAGGAAAATCATCGTTTGTCAGCCAATGTGCTCAAAAATTAACCTTGGAATTAACTTTGGCCGCCTTTCCCTGGTTGAATGATATCACTACTTTCACAGACCGTTTCTGTTTCTGAAACTTGGTTAGCTTCTCTCTTGCCAGTTTTGGTTTTGGGTGGATTTTATTTTCCTCAAGAACCTACCATAGTAGTTTCTTTTATGGGATTGTTGAATTTAGGCTTCTTGATTAATTGTATTGTTTCTTCACCACGTTCACAAAAGGAGGCTTCTTTAAACCGTATAGGATTCATGTAATATAAAATAGTATGGGTAAATAGAGAATGGATCCAAGTTTTCGCAATATAAATTAGTGATGTCAGACAGCCAAAAAGGGAAAATTAACATTTTAAAATAAACTAGTCAAATATTACACCAAAGAACAATAGTGAAAAAACAACAAATAGCGAATATGGCAGGTAAACCTAAGAGAAGGTTTCTTCAAACCAATGAGAGGAGGCATATTATACAAAAGGGTAAAGGGAAAAGGGGGTCCATCAAGTTTGCACAATATAAAGTAGTGCTATCAAAACAGCCCAAAAGTCTGAAAATATGCATTTCAAAATAAACAAGTCAGATGTGCCATATGTACCAAAGAACGATAGTGAAAAAAAATACAATTCCAAAATAACTACGTTATGAAATATGATATATGTAGGTTCAAAACTTAGTGACAAAACTCACAGCACATAAGGTACACAAACAAGAAAGAAGTTTTTTCCGGTTTAAAGAACTTCCACACTTCACAGGCTCAAATCACAACAAGCCCCTTACCAACTCATGAGTGAAATTCACGAATGTTCAATTCAGCGCAGACTTAATAACATGATGAATTTAATTAACTGCATGTATAGGCTACAACGGCGACGTAAAGATGCCACTAACACAGACAATGAATTTGAACGGAAATGTTTTTATTTTGGAAAATCTGCTACAAAACCCAATCGTTATAAAGGGATTGCCCCGCCCAACATAAATATTTAGGTACTAATTGAAATCGACAAAGTCATTTATGCTGTTATGCTTTTAATTCGTGTACTCCTGCAAAACGAATTACTGCGAGCATTTCTCCAAATTTGAGTTGGTTGCGAGCGTTTTGTGATTTGAGCCTCTGAAGTGTGGAAATTCTTTAAATCCGTATAAACTTATTTCTTGTCTGTGTATCTTATGTGCAGCTAGTTTTGTACCTAAGTTTTAAGCCTGTAAATCTTATGCCATAAATTAGTTGTCTTGAGATTGTAATATCCTCCGCTTGTGAACATAGATCGTTTTAGTGTAGGGTATGCAATTTTCATACCCTGCACTTACAACTACTGAATCGAAAATGGGTAGGGGGGGGGGTATCAATATGTTTATTCGGGGCCTTAGCGAAATTGACTTAAGCAAGAAGAAACGATAATGAACAATGATTTTTGTCATCTGCGCATTACACTTCGACGTAATTATCCAACCTAATAAGGCAAACGATAATATATGACCCACTTATACCCACGGTTTGCAACAATACCTCAAAGGTTACGGGATTCATAGTCCACCTCGAATGGCAACATACAACCTTGGCTACGCGCCATAGTCTATAGCTGCCATCCTTGGAGGAATGTAAATCCGCTATCTTACTTAGCATTGTTGCAAACCATGGTTATTAAGACACACGGTAGTGTGTCATCGCCAAGATTCAACGATAACATTTACGCTTGTCCTATCCAGATAAAATATAAATGGCATGGCGACCACTAAACAATTGCTTCTTTACAGCTAAGGCAGTTTAGCTGTTTTCAGGCATCTGAGGTTTGAAAAAAAGCTGAATCTTCGTTTGAGTGGGAAACTTTAGTCACATGTCAACGTAAAAGTGATTAACGTGAGTCGTATCAGACTACAACAGCATGTGTGAAATGTTTTAAGTATTTCTTCTGGAAATATCAGTAAAGCTTTACCTGACTGCTCTTTTCAAAACGGAAATTTAATTTTTTTAAAAGGGACAGTAAAACTGAATTTTCTGCTTTTCCATGAGTAATTTGTAAGAAAAACAATGCATTTTACCAAAAATATGCACAAAAAATATGTACTCCAAAACAAAACTGTTAAGGATTCCCGCTAAACTTTTCGGCCGTTTGAAATCGTGATATCAAACGCTAAGCTCTTTGGCAAAGTTAATTCCGCCGACGAAGACTTCAGACGTAAACGAAATCGCTAAGAATTGCGGAGTAAGCAGTTTTCATATATTTCATTTAACCTTCAAATTTTTACTCGGTGGGATTAACTTGGCTAAAGTGCATGATGTTGATATCACGACTTCAAATGGCCTAAAAGCTTGGCGGGAATCCTTAACAAGTTTTGTTTTTGGTAGATAACTATTACACAAACCTTCAGTTTGATAGCAGGGACAATTAGTATATCACTTTATTTTTGTCACATAGCAGCCCGTGTGCGTCTTCTCCCATTCGATAATTAATGGCCAATGTAAAAGAAAACAGCTACATAAAGCAGTTTTACAGGTATTTTTGTAAACGGCATGCTGCAAGTGATTTGAATGGTATTTGGAACATTCTGATTTGTAGGTCTCATTGCATATGTTAACACTCTATCTGTGTATTGTACTGTTTGACTTTAGTAATTAAGCAAATGTGGTTTTTCACAATTCACTCAAAAAGGATAAACGGCCTAACACTCCCCCACACACAAGAAAAAGACCCTTTAACTTAACAGTGAAAAATACGGGACTAATTTTTTTTTAAATGGTGCATGGAATGACCAAATAAAAAAAATACGTGACTAATTTAAAAAAAAAATTGTGCAAGAATAGCCAAATACAAAACTACATGACCAATTAAAAAAAATCGTGCATGAAATTTTTTCTTTAAATCCTACATGAAATGACCAAACAAAAAATACGTGACTAATTTTTTTTAATCGTACATGGAATGACCAAATAAAAAAATTACGTAACTAATTAAAAATAATCGTGCGTGGAATGATCAAATACAAAAATGTATGACTAATAAAAAATATCGTGCATGAACTGACCAAATAAAAAAAAACCGGTACTAATTCTAAACAATCATGCGTGGAATAAATAACCAAATAAACAAACCCCATTTCCATGGAATGAGAACCTTTTTTATTCCTTGATTTTAAAATTTACTGAAATTAAATCGTTAACGAATTCCTTAGATTTATTTTTTTTTAGCTTGTAACGCACATCCGTACATGAGGCGTATTTGTTCACGAAAAATCAGGTTGTGACAATTTTTGAGGTTGTATTTCATCTCCTACTAACATAACACTGCTGCTGCTACTAAAACTGTGGCTATTTCTATGCATGCGAGATATTAAATGCTTTTACGTGAAGTCATGTGTACATTCCATTCAATGCAATATCTTCGCTGAAGCACTAACGAACCTTAGAGTGACCGCACACCAAATTAGACATTTAGTCGCACAACAGGGCATTTTGTCGTAACGTCTCAACGTGCTACAGATGTCTCCAAAAACCATAGCAATGAGCTAAGCGCCACGCATCAGACGAGACACTGTCGCGAGACGTCTTTAGGCGCCTTTACGCGTTTCACGGCAACAAAATGAAGCTCCTTCTAGTTTCGTTTCGTGTGGTCTCTCCACGAGATGCAACGTTTCTTCGCCATACATTTGTCTAATTTTGTTTGCGGCCAACCTGAGCGTGGCCGCACACCAAATTAGACAATTGTCTCGCAACGAAACGTCGCATCTGGTGGAGAGACCCCCCATACGAAACTAGAAGGAGCATCGCTTTGTTGCCGTGAGATGCCTAATGGCACCTAAAGACGTATCGCAGCAGTGTTGCATCCGGTGCGTGGTGCTCAAGTCATTGCTATGGGTTTTGGAGACGTCTGTAGCACGTTGAGACAGGTTATGACAAGATGTCCTGTTGTGCGGCTAAATGTCTAATTTGGTGTACGGCCAGTTAAGGTGGCCGCACACCAAAATCATTAAACGTCGTTGCAAGGCAAAGCGTCGTGATACGTAGCATCTGGTGGAGTGACCCCCAACAGACGAAATTAGTAGGTCCTTTACTTTGTTGTCGTGAGACTCCTAAAGACGCCCAGAGATATTGCGTGACAACGTCGCAACCTGTGTGTGACGCTCAGCTCATTCCTATGGTTTTGGAGACGTGTGCAGCAAGCCGAGACAGGTTTCGACAAAATGTCCTGTCGTGCGGAGTTTTGTCGATTTTGGTGTGCAGCCACCCATTAATATTAAAGTGTTTCATGGCAGTAAGTGGTTGTGCAAGCGTTGTCTTACGAGATGGCACAGGAACAGCGAGCGACACCTTACATGATCTAACGGATCCGAGCGAGTAAACTTGGCTCTGGCCTAACTACTAATACATGAATTAGTGTAAAATCTCATCATTTACTCGGTAGCCCTTAAGATTCGGAAATAAATACTGTATTATTTAAGAGGAAGGGTACAATGGGATGGGAACATCAATACAAACGTTAGTTGCATCCTTACTTAAACAATCATAGTCCTAATCTTTGATGTGAAAATGAATGTGAGAAAGGCTTATTGAGGAGAACATAGAAACAAGTTTTCAAGTTTTCTCCTGCTTAGAACACGGGGATGAAGAGAACGACCAAAATTAATCTTAAGGCGTTAGATAAAAAGAAAAAAAAATTGGTTAATTGAACTACTTGATGTATCATTTACAATAATACATGCTTATTACCCAAACTTCTGGTTAATAAAACGGACTCACCAATCATGGACACGTATAACACATCATTGTCTTCGTCTTTTCCATCACACGTCTGTCCTTTTATTGGACGGAACTTTTCAACTTCATCGCTACAACAACATAAGCCATCCTGCTTCTTTGGTCGGTTCCTGATAGCGAGCTTGTTACTTTTGCAACTTTCTTCGCATTTCTTCTGTGATGGAAACCATTTATTCGACGGACAAAATTTATAGAGATCCTCTTTCTTTGGATGTTTCACACATGCTTTGTTATCATCCCCAGCGCTTCCTGATAACAAAAGAAATTGTTGTTTGCATTATTAGTAACAATACTTCAAACCTGTGCACATTTTGCTCGAAACCCATAGTATTCCAAATTATTTTATAAAAAGGCACAGTTTGAATTTCTCATTAATATTATTATTTTTTATAAGTAAAAGATCGTGCATCAGAAATATGATAGTGCTGACATTAAACAGCGAACCATAATCGGTTGATAAATCTCAATGTTGTGGCCATATTAAAATAACTACGGCAAACAAAACTAATTGTACGTGCTTCGTGTCAAGCAGTGAAACAATTAACTGTCAAAATGCACCAGCCCGACACCTTGTTCTTAGGTAAGCTTTAGCTAAGTTGAATAAGCTTTTGACAAGAAAGCTTATCCAATTTTCTTCTCATCAACTTTGATTGTATGACCAGGTGGCATCTCTTTAAACTTACTGTACAAGTAATGTGCGCGATTGTTGCAAGTTTTTCTTCTCGCATCGTGTTGTTAAAGTATGGAATGATCTGCTGACTTTGGTCATTACCATGTTTTAAATCCAAACTCGAAAAATGTGAGTTAACCAGGTATGTCAGGTCGGCTTAGCTAGTTTTACTTTTGTGTTTTATGTTTTTTTTTTCTTTCTCTCACCTGGTTTTTAATTTGTTCTTTAACTTTTCTTTGAGTTTGTGTTAGTGTTCAACCCTTCCTGTTCCCTTTGCATGATCTGGTGCGTAAAATGTTTTTACATATTTTTTTTTGTATATTTGTAAGTCTTCACGCCAATTTTTAAGCGTCTAAATGCAGCCATGAAAAACGCTGTTTGTTTGTTGTTTATGAGGACATTTTTTGTTAAGCATAATGTATGTTCTACTGATCGGATTTGCTGCATTCTTGTTTAGAATTATTAATGTTCTCCAGCTTTATGAGAAAATCCTAAAGCATTTATCGAAAAAAGAAGAAAAAAACAAGAAACAATTTAGCTTAAAAACCGGCAGCTTTGCTTACTTGGATTTCCTTGTCAGAAGAGTCAGGAAAGTTTTTCGTGCTGAGCTCACTGCTGAGCGGTTACAATTGTTGAATTTCTTTTGCCGTGCTTTCTTCATCATTGTTGTACATGATGATTACAGCGTTGCTCTACATCAACAACTTCACAACATAAACATGTTGGAGCAGCCAGCACGTGACTTGCACGCATAGTCTATGACGGTTTCGACACCGTTCATTTGCAACGATTATTTTCAAATCGAAGCAATAATTATCTTATTGCTTCTATACTGTTTGTTTTAAGCCACTCACGTAAATGGTATCTTCAACCACGAAGGGCGTCTTTACACAACCATTCGCGCTCATTTTCTCGCTCACTAAGCTTTTAGGGCACATTCACGCAACGAAACCTTCTCGCTTACCGAAAACCATTTGCTAGTAAGCCATTATTTATTCATGATTAATTTCCCGGTTCTACTAAAGGAATGCGGTAATAGATAACAAATTAAATGTTTTACAAATAACAACACGGATAAAGAACAAAGTGCATCAGTCATTATAACATTGCTACAACATTGTTGTCATTTCACGCTATTTCCAAAATTTGCTATTCTTGTACATAGAACAGCTTCTAGCAGTGATCAGACGACGCTAGAATAAATCGCTGCTCGCAGAGAGAATTCAAAACCAAACATGGCGTCCATTTCGTGGTTACCGAATCGAAAACAAACTATCGAATGCTGTCATTCATAAATTAGTCCGTCGTGTTGTACTGCAGTAAAAATTGATTTCTTGTTGTCATAAATTGACACTGTCATGCATGTTGCACGTTTTGTACGTCGGGTTGCGAAGGACGAGAACAAGATCTGCGCCCATTTTGCTGCCATGGTTACTACGTACAACTCGAAAGTCGCATTTTCCGGTGAAGGCGAGAAGCTAATATCATATTAAGTATTAACTTTGCAAGGGCGCATTTATGCAACAACTCGCCTTTGCATTCTCGCAGCTAGATGCTAGAAATCATATGAAATTCCAACATAACGGCGGGTTCAGCTACGTCGACTCGTAATAAAAACCCAGAATAATGCGAGTTCAGAAGCGACTGTGAAAATTTCGTCAGGAGGAATTCTTTATCTTATTGTCACGGACGATAAGACTTAAAGTATTTACTCAAACGAAGTTGGATTTAGCTAATCCAAATAGCGGTTGTTACCATGGAAACAACACATTTGCCATCGCGATTAAATTCTAGCTACGAGAATGCAAAGGCGAGTCGTTGCGTAAACGCAACATAAGAGCTAGTAAGCGAGAAAACTATCGTTGCATAAACCCGCCCTTAGGGTGAATTTAAGCAAAAATCTAGTTTTAGTTCTTACAGCTAGAATTTAGTCGCGATGGAAAAAGTGTCGTTTCCATGGTAACAACCTATCTCTGACATCAATTGTGTAAATATTTTCAGTCTTACAACGAAAATTAAATACTATTTTGTGCATGAACTTGTGAACCAATCCTTTTTGCCAGGAACAAGCCATTTGTTGTAGGAATTTCCGTTGCGATTTACCTAGCAAAATTGTCCCTCGCTCCTTCTGGTGCCATGGCTACGACTGGGTGCGCGACAAAAAGCTAAAGTAAGATACAGAATTCCTTCTGAAGAAAGAATTTAACCAGTCGCTTCTGAACTCTCATATTGACTGCATTGTGAATTGGAGGATCCACCAATTTCTGATGTTTTTTAGCTGTGAGAATGCAAAGCGAGATGGTTACGCAAATGATCCCTTATTGTATTATCATAATACCTTATTATCGTTTCTGTGTTGTTAGTTTTTAACCAGAAGCGATCATTATAGAATTATAAAATATATGCAATGGACCACAAAACGGCGACGTTAGTGGCATCACGTTGTTAAAGTGTGGAATGAACTGCTCATAGAAGTGGTGATTACTCCGTCATTAGCATGTTTTAAATCCAGACTGGCAAAACGTGAGTTAACACGGCATGTCAGGTGGGCTTAGCAAAATTTGCTTTTGCGTTTTATGTTTTTTTTCCCTCTTGCTTTTTAATTCGTTCTTTTCTTGTTGTTAGTGGCCAACCATGACCCTTTCTGTTACATTTGCATGCTGTGGTGCATGAAATGTTTTTATATTTATATTTATATTTATATTTATATTTATATTTATGTTTGTATTTAAATTTTTTATTTATAATACGTATCATTATTTTCTGGGTAGCAATGGTCTTCAACGTCATAACAATTTTGAGTACTTTTAACATAAGCTGTAAAGCAATATTGGCAAAATTAAATAGTGGTAAATCCGGTTTATTAATAAAAATGCTACGTTTTGCAAAGAGAGCATTTTGTGCAAATATGTCATGAAAACAATAAAAACAAATTCGGCTTTGCAGAATTCAGAGCAGCTCCAGATCTCTGAGTATATTTGACGGATTTTAATTAGTTTTAATATGCTTCTTAATGTGTCCAAAAGAGTTGACACACCAGTTTTGATTGGCAAGTACTCTAATACGGCAGAACTATAATACAATATGGCATGAGAAGCTGAGGTCAAACTGTCCAGTGTACTATTAAAGATAAATAAAAAAAATTGAGGTTAGCACAATATGATTCTTAAGTTGTTGAATTATACCTGCCGTAGTTCCCGAATTAGCAAGGATAAAAAAAAAAACATTTTGAAATCGACTGTGATGGAATATTACCATTTTGTGCATGAGGCATTAACCATTTGGCAGATGAATTTATTTTTTATTTTTAAAGGTAAATGGGGTATAATGCACCAGCGAAAATCATACACTACATTAACGTAGCCCAGTAATCCACCTTTATGCACTTACGTTCTATTCAAGTGTCCTGACCCGGATTCGAACCGGCAACCAGTCAATCACCAGATCACTACCACTGTCTTTACCAATACAGACGAGTAGCAGTATCGCTACCGACGGTATTACAGTGGACTGGTGATGGATTGGTTCAAATCTGGGACACGTCATTTTTATGAAACGTAAGTGTCTAAAGATGGCTGTGTAAGGTGTAAAAACGATTGATCTTTTTAGGCCAGCAACACTTACGGATATAAGTTTGTGGACGGCTTCAAAATGGTGCCTCAACCATTAACCCTGCAAATCACCTTTGTCCCGAGGCCGAAATTCTTAACGTGCTACACTGGTCCTAAAAGTGGCAACTTCTACTTTCAATTGACAAATGCCATACATTTCATGTTGGTTCCCGGGACTGTAGTCATTACTACTATTTGGAGGAGTCAATTTTATCCTCCGTGTGTGAAGTAAAAAATTTTGGAATTTGGTTAACAGATAACCTCGAGCCATCACTTCATTGCAAGAAGGTTTGTGCAGCAGCATTTCGAAGGCCGGCTATAGTAAACAGATGCTTTGCCTCTGAAAACAACCCTAAAAAGATAAGACTTTCGTCCATCCCATATTGGAATACGTAAACCCAGTATGGTCTCCGTACCTTCTTACGGAAATCTACTTGATCATTCTATACAGC